>DWDW01001138.1:0-12283 GCA_018245635.1 Mimoniades versicolor eupheme
TCCATTTGCTATAATTTAGTTAGTAGTTTAAACTTACGACTAGCAATAAATTGTAAGAGACTTATAATTTGAATCCTAAAGAAGAGCTACAACAGGAGGGTGCCAATTTCAAGTCAGAGGACAGCTGTTCCAAAATGATACAGTAATATTCATGCTGAAATAAAGCTTATAATTGCCGTACATATCAACGTAACATAACGCCTGTAATCCCCGAAAACATAGGCAGGAGAGTGTAGTACATTCCCACGTTTCACCCACTTCCGTTTACATCCCACTCTTGGAAAAGGTGGTGAGCCTGTTGCCATTCACGAGGCACATTTCCAGACTCCGAGCCACTATTAGAAAAACTTAGAAAAATCAAGTAGTGGCCGACCCGGAATTTGAACTCAGGACCTCCCGATAGACAGTCCCGCTTGCAACTAACACGACGAACTAGGCAGTCTTGCATACTATAGGTAGGTACTAAAAATAAAACGTACTATTTTGTTATCTTTATCGACAAATGCCATACTGACTTTTTACAACTCATTCAACTAGCTGCCGCTAGTACGTCTCTTTATACTTCCGATGTGACATACCCGTTACCCGTTCATTTCGACCGAAACCTCATCTAACGCAATTTGCATTTTGAATTATGAATCGCTTATCCTCGACAATCCGTTCATATTTCATATTTATCTAAATTCAACTAAACATTTTTGTACATAACTTTATTCACAGGTATTTTTTTCGAAATATCAAGGTATTTTTTCGTTTTAAGTAGAATAGCTTAGAATTAACCTTCGCAAAGTTTTTATAGGAATTATATAACGTAGGTACTATCTAAAAATGTATTTTATGTTAGTACATAGGTATTCATAATATAATTCATGTACATACTCGTATATCTTAGTAATTATGTACTTGACTCAATTATGTACAGTCTTTAGTATCACCTTGAATAAAATATGCATTCGATTGTTATCAATTGCATTCGTTTATTGCCAGTTGCATATAAATTAACACAACCATCGTTAAACGCTACAAACGTTTCACTTACGGTGTTGCTATAATAAAATTTATATTACTTTCTCAAGATAACGCCTCGGGCGTATTGATAAGTGGGTTGTTTATCAAAAATCTCCTTCCCAGTAATCCCTTAAAGATCTTAGTATAATGAGCTTACCGTCACTACACAGCTGCCGTTTTATGGCAAAAACATCAAATTATATCCTAAGGGTATAAATCTCATCTAAAGTAAAACGCAATCTTTTGAATTTCAATAAGGATAAAACACATTTAATGGCTCTCAGCTCTGTGAATAAATTGAATACGTCAGTTATTACGGACATCGCTCAATTTTATATTATAAGAATATTCTTAGGCATCGGTTTGTGTATATTTCATATAAAATTGCGTAGAGACTAAATAATTAATTACAAGAATAATAAGTATCTTTTTATTAAAATGTACTGGTATTTAAACATACACTATAACTATAGAAAAACACAATTTCACACAACATAAGAGTAAAATAACATAACAAGCCAATAGCGATAATACTTTTAATACTCGAATACTAATAATAGCTCGAATACTTTTAGAATAGAAATAAATCTCGCAAAAATATTTTTGTGTTCGAATCTTCAAAGTAAAATTTATGAACAAATAAAGTAACTTCCTGGGTTCTGTGTCTTTGTAACAAAGTACAAAATTAACAAAATTTGTAACAAAATCATAAAAGTTCGTGTTATTGCGATCTTGAAATGTAATCAATAAGATCTATGCTAATTTACATATGTAATGATTTGTAGCGCGGACTTGTATATACAGTAATAAAAAATTCAACCTAATACGTTTATATTAAAATAGTATGTCATACGCTATTTTAAATAACAATGACAAAACAGAAACAAATTAAAATAGCCATCTTTCACAAAGGAGTCCTCCGAAGAACACCAGTATAAATCATTCATACAAGAAAATAAAGTTAGCTCTCCGTAATCATTTACAAATATTATGTTATATATAATTTATGGAGGTATTAAATTCAATTATCGTTTTAAAAAATCTGTTACAAATCTCATTTTAAAATCGTCTGTCGTGACACAGGTCTCTCGACCTTAATGTAATGAAATTAAATACCTACTCTTTAAAACAAAAAAATTTCTAATCAACACTAAATCTTAATAAAAACCGCCAACACGTTTCTTAATTCCATCGACTTTTACAAATAAACACTTTTACAAATAAGAGGTACCATAAATTAAAATCAAAGCTAAGCTGAAAGAAAGCTACCGTTAAAGGTAAATAATGGCGGTTAGCTACGATAATGTTTGCGCGGAAACCGGCTCAGGCCCAGGAAATGGCCGCCATCCTTCAGGGCCTGCTGATTGGCGTTGCTAATAAAAATGTATGGCTTCGTAACGAAATCCCTTCTCTATTTCTCTTAACATCACCTACTACACAATAGTGTGATTGTAAAAACAGAGAAGTTTGGAGTTCTAGCACCGGCGTGTACCTCTGAATATACAAGTACATATACATATGTATATGAATTAAGATTAAATATCACTCAATAAAACACTGAAGGAAAATATTTTCCTATCATATTAAAATGCGTAGGTTTCCTTGTATAAGCAAGGAAACCTACGCGTTTTAGCTTTCTCCATAAGGTTTCGTAACTTGTATGAAATCTGCCAATCTGCATTTGGTCAGCGAAGTGTACAATTGTTAAACATGACCAGTGTGAAATAGAGAAACGCTGACAAAAAAGATGATGATGATGAGATTGACTATAAACGTAATAACATGAATAGAAATAGGAATTCAACTCCTTGGTATTAAACGATGGCTTAATAAAATGACTTGAAGTGGAAGTTGCGTCTGCCCCATATAAATCACATAGACAGTGACACCTTTTACACCAAAGTTAATTTTTTTTTGCATAACTGTTAATTATACCTGTCTTCGGAAGATCGGTAAGAAAATCTATGTAATTCGTCTAAAGTCTAAGTCTAAAGAAATTCGTCTCACTAAAACTACACCACTCTAAGTGCACGTATCAAGTTTTCTTTGAGTGCATATCGTAGAAATTGTTGAAGGGTTGTATATAGCGATGAAAATATTTTCCTAACTTCAAATATATTTTAAAATTAACGTTTCAAGTACGCTTTCAGCCAAGTGCAGACCTCTAAGCTACGTCTTACGACGCAGCTATAAACTGTGCCACGTCAGGCGCTCCAAATGTTGCACAGTTCGTGTCACTGCCTTCTTTGACGTATGAAATTTTAATATTTTATCTTAAAATATTCTGTCATACTATCTTTTGGATCATTGCATTTGTTTTCAGAAGAATTAGTATTGCACATGGTAAGCTTTCAGAGGTTAAATTAGTGAATTAAATTTTGAGATATTTATACATAAAAAAATTTATTTGTTTTTGAGTTAGCTAAAAAATGATAGTCTTTTGTATGAATTTTGTTATATATATTTTTGCAAATTATTTATGCTTCGTGTATGGCAATAGTATTACCCCTTATTCCGTGGAATATACCTGTAACATTATTGGTGCTGAGTGGAAGCAGAGCCTTCCTCTGCCTTCCCATTTGTGATTGTACTTTATGTTATGTCAATTTTGTTAAGACCGTTGCCTCAACTTCACACATTTGTGTTAAAATCTTTGCCGCCATATCATAGTTTTGTTCACCACAAATTACATTGTAATTTCAATAATGTCATCAGAAATAAAAATCGTTAAACCTTTATATAAAAAAGAAACTGGCTTTAGCGCGTTAGGTGTTCTTAATTCACCATGTCAGACGATCTCGCAGCCACGTCGGAAATATGAAATCTTAATACTTTCATTCTAAGAGCCACTCTATATTCTCTTAAGACGCTGAATATGCAAATCGTGAACATTACATTTTTAACGTATTATTTAATACGTTATAACCATAACTTATAACAGCTACTTTGTTTTGATAAAATCAATTTGTACAAATAAAGTAAATATATTGTTTTTTTTTTAATTTCACTAAAATATCAAGGAAAATTGGAAAACATAAATTAATTATCACGCAATTGTTTATATAAAAGCGGAACAGGTAAGTAATTCTCAGTGCTATGTATATCATAATTCTCACTGAGGAAATTCTCTCATTACCACAGCATAATGTACCAATGATTATCATCATTTTCATTATCATACTTATCATCAAAATCATTATCATCATCATTATTATAATCATCATTATCATCGTCATAATTACCATCGTCATCAATATCATTATTAGTATCCTCATCACCATCATTATCGTCATCATTATCGTCATCATTATCATCATCATTATTATCATTATCGTCATTATCATCATCATTATTATCATTATCGTCGTTATCACCATCATCAGCCTATCTCAGTCTTATTGGACAAAGGCCAAAGAGCGCCACTGCACCCTGTGCTCGGCTTTCCGCAACTAACTTCTGCCAGCACTCTTTCGCGGAATGGTTTACTTGTTATTGATGTCTCAATTTCAAATGTAATAATTGATTATAATTGTAATTTTCATAAATAAATCGGTATAAAAGTTCCTTTAAATCACGGACGTTTTAAAAGGAGAAACATAAAAAAGGAACAAATAATACAAAAAATCTATCAAAATTTCATTGTCAATTTATCTCCTAGCCCCAGCGAATCGGACGAGTAACGTTCGGTTTAATATATGAGCTCAATGATTATAGTGGAAGACATTAAATCGAAACTTTTTTGCCTTTTTTCCATTTATATGATAAATACAAATTACTTTCACAAGTAATGTCACTTAACACTTCAATAAACGTATTATAATGTTTAAAGGAGTAATAGTAAGCCACTTAAAATCTTTAGAATTTATGTTAATTTAAAATGTCTGCACTAAAACTGAGTAGGTATGCAAATCATTTCCAATCCTTTTAACGAAGCCTTTTAGCGAGTCGTAAACAGAGTGAAGAAAATTGAGACTCCTGAGACAGTCTGTTAACAAATGCCAGTAATTTCCTTTGAAATACTCGCAGCGTTTTGTTATTTTTACGATTTTATATCATACCATCATGTGAATTCTTTATATATTTTAGTTTTTTTATATCGATTACTCTTATTTAATGTTTATTTTTTTCCATGAATACAAGTAAATAATCGTTTCTTGAGGTTAAATGGATCGGCATGGAATCCGATCAAGATATCAGAACAGTGAATAATGTTATAGTTACACGATATAATTGAACTGTTCCAAAAATTGTCTTATTTGAACGATGTACACTTAATAGCTGATAAAATAATCTTGATACAAGTAGTATAAGTATAAAAACAAGCAAAAAAAGGTAACCGAGGCAGTCGGAAGAAATAACAGTCCGCACAAGAGCGCCAATTCAGAGTGGGTATTGCGATTGTCTACGGTCGATAACGCTCCTTGTAATAGTCGATTTGCTAGTGAAAAAAAGGCACTAGAGACCGTAGAAAAAAGAAAAGGAAGTCGATAAGACCACTGCGAGCCCTCGTTATCTAAGGTCATAAATTACCCCGACACCCTCCCCAGCGCAGGTAAGTGCCTCGCGGTAAGGATACTTCGAAATTCTATGAGAATTCCGGGAAATGAACTGACTACGTGATCCAATTGCGATTTGAGGTGCATTTTATTAATGTACCAGTTCACAGACGTCGCGCGAGTCTCAAAAGTTCAATGTGTAATTACTGTCAACTTGGCATTTATTAGTTCCATAACTGTTATTGTGAATTACTATATGAAATGGTTTAAACAAACAATAAACGTGGTTTATTTCTGATACGATAGCTTATAACCTTATGACTTTGATAAATAAAACTAGTAAATTCTGTTATACGTACGAGTAAGTGGTATTTTACTTATTAAAAGGTTCATGAATAAAAGATGACGACCACTGATTGTTACATTTTTATTTGTTATTTAAAAATATTTAAATATTTATCAGTTACATTTTATCGTTCCAGCTAACGTGTGACATTCGACATTTTCGACATTCATAAAACACTTTTCTAAAGTTCATGTCTATACCAGACAGCGTCGTATTATATGAGTAGTTCTTCAAGAGTAATTTTCTATAGTAGTTTCTCAGTGTCTGAGTATGTGTCCGGTGTATGGCAATAGACTCAACGCCAATTCCATAGGCGGACGTAAGCGTAACTGGTGAAATATGGGAGTGTACTATACCGCTCTGCCTGCCTCTTCGGGAACTACAGGCGTGATGTTACGTAAATTTATTTTACATGTATTTTCATAGAATGACAGGTCGTTCCATGTAACACAACTTGTGTTCGAATTTAGCAGTTCCGTTGTAGTTAACAACAAAGCCTGTTCACCTGAACCGAAACTTATCTTTGGGAAGGAAAGCGTGTTTACGCATTAAACTTGGCCAATAAATCCGACCGTTCCCAACGCCCGTGTGCGACCATATTTGACAGCCTAATACATATTGGTACAATATTCATGGAACACCAAAATACCATGTACAAACAATTCTCAAAGATTCAACTAGGTCCTAACACGATGGACATACAGACTATTTCACTATAAAATTTTGTTTTGTGAATGCAAATACATGTTGGTTGTACATGAGTTTTGACAAATATCTGCAGGTGACGGGTCCGCGGTTTCCCCGGCGGATGCGTTTGACATATTGCTTTGATAGGGCTTTCATACAAACATGCGGGGTCATAAATTACAATCGGGAAGAAGTTAAAGTTCCTCGCATCATCATCAGCCAACTGATTTTTCTATACAATACATCATCAGCAACCATTTTATCATTCCCTTGTTAGATACAGTTCTTCTCTCACATGGGTTAAGTCGATTGTCAGCCAGGCTGGTCAACTGGTACAGGTTATTTTACATGCAATACATAATAATGTGAATAAGTTTGGACGTACATAATATGCGTTTCCGTAGCGACTTATAGCTGCTTATAGTCTTCTATAGCACTCGATTGTAATAAATACAAAGAAAGCTTTTGCAAAAGAAAACGACAGACTAAACAATTCTCTAGCAAATGGAGCATAAATCTGATGTCTATTTTTTACAGTACATAGTACAGGATGGATTAGAAGAACTTACTTCAATATGTAGGTACTCGTATATCATTCGAACATTTTCACTTCCGCTATTTAACACTCCGCAAATGCCACGAGAAAATTGTTCATTAGAAAATACGTTAGAAGTTTCAACGCTTTTACGTTTCCAATTTAGTTTTCTCAAACTCTGTCTTTGTCTTTTTCTCTTCCCTACTAAGTGCACCCAAAAATGCAATTAGGTACGTGTATTATTGATAGTACAATAAAAACGTTGCTTCATTTCAAGTTGCAAACGTATTATAACGTGGAAGCCAATTACGAAAATGAGTTGAGAGAATTTTCTTTTCGACTTGACTCCCCCCATCGGTCGTGCCATTTATTTTTATACGTTTAATGAGAACTGACAATCGGTTCAAGGGGTGTGCTATCGATCCTTGCCGTGAATACCTTCAGCGTGGCGCGTTGGTACCTACTCGTATATCCCTACTTGGTTATTTACGGACTTCCCTTAAAGGGGTAGATACGTGTAAGGAAGTTGAGAATAAAACCGACCGTTTGTGTTATGCTTGCAATATAAAAATAAAAATAAAAATATGTAGCTTTGTTATCCCACACGAAACATTATCCAAACCGAAATGTTTTATGTAAAATAGGCATATAGGTACCTAAGTAATATACAACGTTGAAAATAATTAGATATACATTTTGCGGAATATCAGGAACGTAAACATCAATGTTATAAAATATGTTGCATGGCGATCGAAATGCCGAATCAAGGTTCAATTGACAGCGGAATAAATGTCTAAATGATTTCATTTAAATGTTGCTCGGAAACGGAATTTCCTATACTTTTCACCTTTGTGTATGTTTTTTATTATACCACCGACACAGGAACTTTGACGGAGTTAACCACTAAATTAAATACGGTCGATCAGGAGTTCCTGGGTTTAAATGCCGGGTCGGGCATTATTGGATGTTTCCAATTTAGATTTTCTAGTAGTGGCTTAGAGTCAGCCAGTTTTACCACAATTACGTTCCTTAAAACTTATATCAATTTAAAGTAACGCATTTACGCTAATTTAGTAAATATGAGTATCCGGTAACTTATGATTATAATACGTAATATACAGAGATGTTACAAAACCGCACACCACACGTAGCGTCTCGCAAGAAAGATTGGATTACGCTTGATCGAATTAGGAAGTTCTTGGATATTCCCCGTCTCTGCACGCTAGCAATCCGACTAACATCGTCTCAAAATGATACATTGCGACAAGGACATGACAAGTTGAATGTAATTGGATTTAGATTAAACGTCATATGTAAAATTTTTGATGCGTATTTCTTGTTATAGAGCAAGTATGACGCACTGCTTCCAATTGTATGAAGACGTTCAGTTGCTAATCAGTCATGTTTATATTAAAACGTACCTATGATAAGAACATGTCATATTTTAATTTACGTCTATCTACTTCACCTTTATATTTTGATCACGGAACTATCTCTGGTCAGTTATAACAATACTTACAATATTGTTACCGCTTATAAGCAAAACTTTTCTTTTTTTGATTCTTACTGTCAAAGTCTTCGTATTGTCCAGCGTAGGCTTAGTTTCTCTTATTCTAAGAAAAGATTAAAGATATGATGATTAATGAATGTTTTCGTGTTCCTTATCTGAAATAGACTTCACATTTGACAAAATACTCGTTCATGTATTTGCTGGTCCGTTAACAAAGTTTTATGTAGGATACTCGACTGGTGGGCCGGGAATCGTGTTCGATTTACTTCTAGAACAAATATTTAAATAATGAACACGAGCATACTACGTTTCGGCGTAAAACATTTTATCAATTTATTATCTGTACCAGTATATATGTATTTATAAATGTAGTTTGTTTGTGTGAAAAAACACATTAGATATACAAAATTCCTTAGAGGCAGAACGAACGCAGCGAATAAAAACTAAGAACTGCTGAGGAAAAATATTGGATTACGCTTGATGATTCTTATTATTCAACGTTTCCCCGTCTCAACGAAACTCGCAATCCGACTTATATTGAAAGTAATGCTATTGATTCCAACAGCGCCATGTCAAACAGACTGCAGGGACGTTTTCCATTTAATGTTCTGTTTGTCTGTACGCCAGAAAGGCATAAACTTTAACAATAGTCTGTGATATGTTTGTCTTACAATATTTTCTGGACAACTTTATCCTAACAGTGAAAGCAAATAGACGATTTTTCAAGTCTGTTTCTCTATATGTTCCCGTATCAGACAATAACCACTTAACACTAACGTAAATGATATTACGTATTAATCTCTCAAAATGAGAATAAATATATTCTTCTAAGCGAGGCCAAAGTAACAATAAACCAAACTTTTCAGTACAAGTTTCTCAGAGAATGATTTACATTATTAAGTACGTCAAACGCTTTAAGAACTCGCATATCGCAATGCCGTTACTTTGTTGTGATAGGTGATCATAATTTTATCAAATGATACATTGTAAATTTAAGCGTGAAAATTACGGCGGACATAAAACGTTTGTATGTGTATCATACAAACGAGATTACAGCGCGATAGGTACAAAATGTAATAAAATTCTAAACGACGAGTCACTAAGTGATAAAGCCCAATAAACTATTTATATAACGGCCAACCCAAAGCCTCCAATTAACGTGGCATAATATATGACCCGTAAACCAAACTTATCACAGGGAGCAGGGGGAGCTTCATAAAGTGTGATGATAAAGGACCATTATAAAAGAATTCCTTCAAATTTATGGCGTGGTCTAGAAGCTTTGCCCTAATCCATACTTATTAAGGATAATGGAGAACCGATGAAGTTTTTGTCCCTTATCTAACGCCATAAATACGGAGAATCACCTCTTGCCGGTAGCTTGAGGTGTTCGAAGTGCGATTTTATGGCGCTTTTATTACAAGTGGATAATTTTAATGAGGAGTGTGGAATTAATGATCTGAACTAAGATTTACAGGTTGTTGAGGTTTATTAGTGAGAGATCTCTCGTTCCTTGTTATTGAGTGACACATGTCCTTGCCGCGGATTTTTTCTTTACCGTCATCATCATTAAAAGACTTTTTTATATTACGCCTGCCATGTCTTCTCCGATGGTAATAAATACAAGTGGTCACTGATCACTGTACATTATTCTACATATTATTCTATGTGTTTATTATTTATGTTTATATTCCTTTGTACATATAAATATGTAATCATTGTATGTACATTATTGCGTATATATATTAAAAGTTTTTCTGTCTCTGTGTGTATTCTCATTGCAAACAACGCACGTACCACGTGTTTGTTCTCTTTTCTTCGTAATCCAAGATTGCTAAGGATAATGTCATTAATCATTAAGTACGCCATTGTATTCCTTAATTTGAGGCTCTCTATAAGAAATGTCGGTCGCTTTGCAAAAATTGCTATTAAATTTGCAGTAAAATTTTATTTTACCGTTAGTTTGAGGTATTACAGAAGAAATAAATTAATAAATTATATCACAGAAAATGTAAGATGCATTTTAACGTATCGAGAAAAAAAATTAGAACTCCCAGCTTAGTGTTCGTAAAAAAAGCTTATCTGGAAACATTCCAGTCTAAAATATATAATATACATTGAGCTGATAATTGCGTAATATCAGTAAATCGACTCGGCTAAAGTCAGAATCATGCGATTTCGATGGGCATTGAACGAACAAACAACCCTTATCAACGCTTATGTCAATATCACTAATAATTTCAAATTTCAACCACTTGTCTCACTGTAAACGAATAGGAAAATTTTATTTATATGAAATTTAAAGAAGAACAAAACTTCAATAAACTTACATACTTATTATTGTATATACAATAGAATTTCTAGTACGTAATGGTACTTCTAGTAAAAAATTCTTGTGGTCCTCGAAGCCTGGATTTGTGCCCGGTGTATGGCAACAGGCTCACCGCCTATTCTATGGTAAGATGTAAATATATCTGGTGAAATGTGGGAGTGTTATATACTCCTCTGCGTACTTCTTCGGGGATTTCAGGCGTTATGTTACGTTTACAATATAATTGTACTATATAATTTGTTACGTTATATTTTAAGTTCATTTAATATATTAACATTGTTTTGCATATCGCCGACTGAGTTTATTTCTACTTGTGTGGCAATATAATAAGTAGAATTTTCTATCATTAAATATCTTACCATACTATTTTGTCTTAGAAACAGTATACTCATTCGCAGAGGTGCCATTAGGTAATAAACAGACTGCGCCGGCGGCGTTATAGCCGAGGCGCTTACAAAATCTAGCACGTTTTATGTCTCCGGGTTTTTAAGACTCTTGGGATGTTTGATATTGTTACAACGAAATATACTTGTTATCAGATTTTACGTGTTCTAAAAGCTTGTTTTCTTTACTTGTCTTCGTATTATTTAAAGGTGAGGCAATAGCTTTAACACCATGCATTATCGCGCTTATAGTAACATGGCGTCTATGTTTATTATGGCAGACAGCCAAATCGTTTTTAATTAGACGCCTACTCTACAATGTGTGTAATATGCCTATAAAGGCGAACTACGCCTACATTATATGAACACTGCCTAAATAATTTTTAATCAACATACTAGCGATAATTTTATATGAGCTACGTGGCGCGAGAACATATTTTAGAACTACGAAGCTGAGGAAAAGTTTTAGTTTCAAGTTTAGATTTATATGCAATATTATGACTGACCCGCAGTGGTTAGGGAACCTAACTGTTTCGCCGCGGTTCGTATGTTCGATTCCCATTAAGACAAACATTTGTGTGATGAGCACAAGTGCTTATTCTGTCTGTGGATGTAAAAAAATAATGTAAGTAAATATTTATATGTATATATGTAGTTTACCAGTCATCTGGTTATAATAATACAAGCTCTGTTGATGCTTAGCTTGGGATCAGATGGCCACGTGGATATAATAATAATTATTATTATAATAAAACTTTATTTCATAAGAAATACATTTTCACAAACAAGTAGCTGGAGCCTCCTTTTTACAGAGTGCCTGTAGTAGGAGACTCCGCTCTTCCGCAGGTAACAAACAAACTTATGAAATAATTAACAAATAATAAACAATTAAACAGATTTTACATTCAATTTGTGTGTGTGTGTGTGTGTGTGTGTGTGTGTGTGTGTGTGTGTGTGTGTGTGTGTGTGTGTGTGTGTGTGTGTGT
>DWDW01001139.1:0-12282 GCA_018245635.1 Mimoniades versicolor eupheme
GATAGCTGCTGGCAACATTATCCGCCGAAAAGATTAAAGAAAATTAAATGTAAAAAAATTTAAAACGTAACGTCAACTAAAGGAAATAAAGATTGGTAGTTGTTTTATTATTAATTACTATTACAAAATCAGTGACATGGTACTGGAGCCGAGTTAAACAGTCCATAATGAAATACCACAACAGAAAGGGACAAGGCAATCCATTCTACTTACGTATTTTTTACAATCCATTAGACGATCCACTGGTCGTAAATGCTTATCTTCACGTTTTTTTTACAGCTCTTTAGCCATCCTTTCATTTCGTAGCTCTGATCCCTTATTTAAAAATTTTTGGTGTGCTTCTTCTTACGATGCTCATTATGCATTCTGAAAAGACGTAACATCACGCCTATAATCCCAGAAAAGGTAGGTAGGCAGGGGTATGTAGAACAATCCCATTATACATTCAAAGGTATCAATAATAGTACTTCTAAAATAAAACGTAACATCACGGCCGTAATCTCTGAAAAGGTAAGCAGAGAAGGACACTCCCACCTGTTACGTTAACATCCCACTATAGCAAGGTGATGAGTTTATTGCCATACACCGAGGACATGCATTCTAGACTTCGAGCCCCCATTAGAAAATGTATGTTAGAAATATCCAATAGTGCGCAACCTGGGTTTGAACCCAGGACTTCTCATTCGGCAGTCGCGCTTACAACCAACGCGATCAAGGAGGCTGTAATTTTATTTAAAATGTAAACCGCAGTTTATGTATATAATACATATGTGTAACACAATGCACATTTCGTCACTTCGGGTAGCAAATAGCTTATCACAGTCCATATACTGATTTAATAGGAAAATCGTTCAGAAGTTCGTTGCCGCAAGTCTCCGTCCTTATTAGTTATATCCAAATTGAAAGACAGTTAAGTGCGGTTTTCTGTGGATGCAGACAGGTGAAAAGCATTGAGAACCTTCTCTCGTAAATGTCTAATAAAAATTGAAATTTTCCGATGTTTAAATTTTATTACGATGGCTGACCATCCTTTTTAATCAAAAAAAAACTTTTTTTATATTATAATGTCGATTCTAACATTACAGAACCGAAAATAAATGTCTATTTTTTTATTTCTTTACGTTTCATAATCAGCAAGGCTTGCCAAATTTTAATCAACTTCGTGAATTCTTGAATTCTTGATATATTTTTAGTACCTACCTAAAGTATTTTTGAGAATTATATTAAAAAAAAATCATTCTAATTTAATATCAACGTTATTATCTGTGCGCCGACAACACGAGTAATAATGTATAGTGCACCTAATGGCATTGCTACATCAAAACGTCCTTTTACAAATGTGCTTCAGTGGGAAGCTATGGGGAGGTGAGGGCCTGTAATTAATACGTAGTACTCAGTGGATAAAACCACAATGTAATTAAGGTGATGCATGTTGCAGCTGAGAACAGGCTTGCAAAAAGATTTTTCAATTACAATGAGAACAGACTCATATCCGTTGTACCTATGTATATGTAAAACAAAATATTTATACAATTGAATAAGAATTCGAAGCTAACATAGAATTATGATTGTAAGAAATCTGTATTCATATTTCGCAATGTCATCAGACGAGTGATGGAGGGAGAAACGTGCTAGGAGGTCTGCAGGATTTAACAGTGGTTATTGGGTAGTACTAATTAAAATGTACTTTCTTTCGTTTTCTCTTTCCACATCTTTAGTCGAGACACTATTATGATACAGAGCTTGATAATAGATACTTTATCAGTTTTATATTCTGTGTATAAGATGCACTACAATACAATACAATACAATAAATACTGTTACAAGCCGGTATAAATGATTAAATATTACCTACTTCGCAAAGGTTACACTTAATTCGCTCTAATATATGAATCACGTATGTTAACTCGTTCTGTCGCAAACATAAATTGAATTGCCAGCCGAACCCGCCTTGTTTTCATACATTGATGAACGTTCTGGTGTGCTTTTACAGATACGTCGCGTTTCAGATTATTCTATTAGGTGTAGTTCAGCTACTCGAAACCAGAGGGCACCACCATGTCGAAAGTTATAGAAACTTAATTCCGTCGTTTCGTGTACATGTAAACGACTCCAAGTTTCTGGCCACGTTCAGCATTATATTCTAGTCTGTTCGATTGCGATACTATAAATACAATACAACATAAAAAATACAATATAACGACAAAGCAGCAAAAACAAAAAAGCAGAAACAGAGTTGAACAAAAACAACATACTTAGTAACAATTAAAATTTAAAACTGCTAGAGAATTGTAGGAGTAAGTCATGAAAATAACAAACTGAGGTTACCAAGCTGTATCGTTTCCTGTAGCTATCATGTTATGTACTAAACTTTGAGGAACACTGAACTTCACTCCATATATGATAGTGTAATTTGATGAAAGCGATACTCTGTGCAACTTGTTATCAACACATTAATTATCTATCCGACGATTTTGATACTTTCAGTTAAATTTATTTCAGTACAAAGAGGATCCCGAGACATAATTAAATAGATTCTTAGATAACTCAATAATATGCACGATTAGGTGCATATATGTAGATGCTGGTACAAGTATTTAATAAAGTCTCAATATGAATCATTGATACATTATATTTTTTGATACAAATTTAAGATCCTATTTTCTATATTTCTACTACTACTACGATTTCTATATTTTTTCTACTTACTACTTTTCAACTACTTTCTATATTTTTTTTACAGTTTCATTTGATATCAGCTACGTTAGCTTCTGTAGATTCTAAAGATGTCTTCTGAAGATTCTAAAGAAAATCGGTTAATCGTTGATTCAATATTTGAATGGCACGAACATTATTTTATGAAATCAAATATGTATAAAATTGTTTATTACCTCGTATTATCTTTATTATTATTTCTGAATAATCCATGTTGCACGCATAAGGCTTTTCGCTCATTAATTGATTTTTGACATAAACCATATTTCAATTCGTCTTATAATCACGCTCAATACACATAAATTCTACGCGAATGAAACTATTTTTAACATAACATCACATCTGTTATCGCATCCAAAGAGGTACGCTTTTAAATGTGACAATAATCGATTATCTACCTCAAAATATGCGAAGTGGACCGAGCTGAGAGTCACGTACATCAACATAAGTATTAGAAAAACCTCTTACACAAGTTTGGATCGGTTCCAGGTGGAAAGGTTGTGAAATGAAAACGGAAATTTCTTACTTATCTGGTGGAATATTTGTTATTACGCTTACGTATTGTATTTCATAGTAGTACGCCTGTAAAAATTCCAATCCTTTATTGCCTTTAAATACACGTATCTACATAAGAGGTATTTTTAATAGAAATAAATTAATAGTTTTCCCAATTCTCGTATTCCCATTTCTGGGTTGTTGTTTTCGGTATGAGTTGGTTTTGTCCATTTTTAACTTAGCTATATTTTGTTCATTTTTAGCTTATTTTACTTTATTATGCGCATTAGTAGGTACATACGTGTTTCACCACATCACATTATTTAACGATTGTTGCGATCTTTAACTTTTGGTATAAACTTGACGTCTATATATATTACGTATACTATATTTATTAAATTCTAGTTTAACGAATTCTCTTATTTTATAAATTCATTACAAAACTCTTTTTATTTTACAGACACTTCCCCTGTTGAAGCTAGCTTAAACATAAAATCACAGCATGAAAGTTGAAGAAAACGATGGTGTGAAAGTTAAGTGTTTGAAATCGGTGTGAAATCGAACAGATTTATGAATGTTAAATAAACATATCAGGTCTATAAAATATGGCAAAAAGATATGGCAATCGATGCTCTTATCGTGACAATCATGGAAACCGGAACCCTAAATTAACATTATAACAATAATAATAATAATAATAATCTTCAAGGTACTCGATTTACCCTATGAGCAGTACAGTGTTTTTATTTTTAGTTTCCGTATCTGATTTAGCACTTTTAAGTTGAAATGTTAAGGTTAAGTTTCTCTTTACAGAAGAGCACAGATCGTTTGGCAAGTAAACTACTACACGCCACAAACTACGAACATTGTACGTTTACTGTTTCACCTCACTGTACCTACATTGTTCCCCTGGATTTTATACAAAGTAGCGCAAAGCTATGGATTTACGCCAAGTGTTGCTTTACATATCGAATAGTATGTAGTTACTTGTGCTGTTATCGGCGTAACACGTTCGAGTAGTAGGATGATTAACGTGGTGTATAAGTCACGTTTGTTCGTAAGGGAACGAGAAAGATCTGGTCCGATCGCCCGGAATTGGAAGAGAATTAGGAAGTAATGTGTCATTAAATTATAAAGGGATTAGGGTACAAACAATACAAACAAATGTTGTCTCGAAACTCAATGTGTTGATTGATTGATAACAAATAATTATGACCCCATGCGCAATATCTGCTTAAGAAGACATTCATAAGGTAGAGAATTTGATTTACGTTAGCAACTCCTACCTATAATATTTAAAGAATATAAGACTAGTAATCGCTAACCAATTCACTGAGTCGAGCTAGAAGAAATGTTAGCAAGTTGAGCTAACAGAATAGTTGGAAAGTTAAACATAGGTAGGCAAACTATGTGCATATGTATGTTTAATATATCCTTATGCTATTTATGCGGTAAGTGTAAGCGTAAAAAAATTGTAATTTCTTATTTGATTGAATTCTACCTTTATAGGTATAAACAGCGCATACTGACTGAACACCGACATTAACATTTTTAATGTAATGGATTACGTAACCATGCGCTGAATGATTTACTACATTTAATGTGTCAATAAATTAATATTTTAACATGTTACACAATCATATTTTGGGACGTGATCGTTTCGTGTCTGATAATGTAAATATTGTTGACATTGGAGTTTTCTCACGTTATGGCAGTTACGTTGAGTACCCCAAGAGAGAGCTGGCGAAAAGAAATGTATTTATGTATGAAAGACATTTTTTCTGTATTAAGAACATATATTATGTAGTTTCACAACTGATTGATTGATCTATACTACTATAACCTCCCTATCTTGTCCATATTTACACGTCTATGGTGAGTTTATATTTACACGAATGTAAAAGGCAAAACAAGAAATGCTGAGGTATTTCCGATCATACTGCTTACAGGCACTTTGAAGATTGAGCTGTCAAAGCAGGTTGATCGGATCAACAGCTTGAAAAATCAAACACTGCCGTGCCTGCAGCCTTTATATAGCTTGCCTTGGATCGGTTTGCTAACATAACTTTGTTACACTCAATTTCAAACAGATTTTGTCGCAAAGATAAAATAACTTGTCTCATTTTGCAATCACATTTGTATTTCAAATAGGTCATTATCTGAATGTAATTAATTGAAAATTAGTGCTTACAGGTTTTTACTACTACTACAGGTACTACCTACTTTTGTTTCATTCGTCTCTTGTTTTCAACTGCTTACTGTTTTTTAAATTCCAAAATAATGTGCATTAGTGCATTATTTAATGTAACACAGTTGCTATTTAATTTTTTTTATAAATTATAGATTTTTTAAATGCTTTTTAAATTACTTTGTCGATCATTTAGAATTTTATTTCATACAATACCATAATTATTATTCGTAATATGAAATTGGTTGCATTTACCATGATTGCAATTACAGTTAAATTAACCATTATTGTACTTCTCTTGCATAATATCATCTGTGATTTATTCTAATGGGCTGCTGGTTGGGATCAGAAAACGCTTTAAAGCGATAAGGCCGCCCATAGTTTACATGAATATTGTCTGTGAACATTGTAATACATATTTACGAGTACATTTACATTGAACATTGTAATACATATTTACATGTTATAGAACATAACATATGGAATAAAACGAATAGTTTTCTTCATATGTATCTATCTATAGGACTTGTCCTATTTGGGACGTACTAAAATAAAATAAGATATCATTACAATAAAAACACGCCTCATATTCGATTCATAGATACTTAGCTCATCCTTAGCTCACCCACCGTTGCGCTTCACCCTTCAGTGATTCGTGTGCAACACATTCCACAATACGTGTGCAATTTAACCTATATTATATTAATATCTGAAGCATCCCTTTGGATCCCTTTTTAGGAACGATACGCGAACTGAAGAAAATGAAACTTGGCACATTCTATAGTTCACCGGGAATGGGTGCAGAAAGTTAATATTTTATGAAATAATGCACTATAAATAACTTATTTTATCAAAAAACCACATAACGCTCTCTGAATAAATACGTTTTTATAAAATACTGTACGTACACGTATGTAGGTATGTATATCGATATTATTATTTAGAAATATCGATATTTATTACTAATATTTTATTCGACTGTTTGTAGATTGTTTGATACTGAAATGTATCGATGGTCAAAATTTTTTTTTATATATTTTTTTTTTTCATAAATTACTTAATCTACGAAAACATCGTAAGAAGACATGAAGCATTGCTCTTAAAAATATGCCCAATGCCAACATCGATGGTTATTATACGCTTTTTTGTTTTTGTTATGTGTCGCTTAGTATAGTCTCTGACAATAACCTAAGCCTACAAACTTGAAATTTCGACCACTGGTCGGCCACTTGTAGATATAATTAGTTACACAAGTCCATTCTCTAATATACTCGTACGTTTGTGTATATGTTCAGTTTACATTTCGCGTCGTTACAATTAAGCCGCTTAAGTGGTATTTGATCACGAAATTGTGGGTGTCACAGTTTTACGAAATAATCCTAATTGGACGACGTTGGTAAATTGTATACACAACATGACGGTATAGAATAATACAAATAACTACTCCAATTAGTGGGTTTATGGTTTAGATATATCAATATATTAATAATAGCAGCATGGTACGAGTGGATCATGTTACAGGTTACATGGCCATTTCTGCCTCATAACAGAAGTGTTAGGCGCTGATGTGTTCTGGTTTGAATGGTGTGGTAAGGGAGACATACTTTTTCGGGCATTCCAGCTTAGTCACCGGGCGCATCTGTGGTCGACCTGAGATAGGAATCTAATCTTATCTGGGGTTGATTACAAATGTCTTTAGGCGGCAGTAGCCATTTACCATCACGTGGACTGCATACTCGTCTGCTACTTCTATATTATAAAAAAACATGGATCATTTGTACTATAATAATAATAATTACTACTTCATTAAGCCGGATCCCGCGTGTGCAAGGAGGGAACATCGCGTGCCGGTCATTATGAATCTGACACGTTCCTTCGACATACGTCACTCTTTTCTACACATACACAATGCTATTATACGAGTATGTTATGGTAATAATAAGTGATAAATTGGTATGTGATGAAAAAGTGCCTTCTAATAATATATGTATATGTATGTATAAATAAAACGCATAATTCGATAAGGGTATTATGTAAAAGTAGCCACTAAAGCTGATATAAGTGAATGGAAAATAAACAGAATGATTCTTTGTCTTAGATTTTATATATCATATTGAATAATCCACTGAGATTCTTGTGTCCAAGCTTTATAATAGTCAATTAAAAATCGGTTTCTCGAAATTTGTCGCTGTGAATGATAGTGCGTTGCGAGTGCGATCAGTCTTCAATTGACAAGATATATTTAAATACACGCTTGCTATCCAGTAGGTATACTGTGTTCAAAGATTTTATGTTAATGGTGTTTCATAGATGCTATTTACTATTTAACGTGTATCTGGATTTCTTATTAAAAACACATTTTTTTCTAAACTTAATATATAGATATATTTTAGCCCTCGCTAGTACTCTCTTGTGCGTCTGTTTTGGTTTACAACCCTAAAACTTTTCGCGCTTAATCGTTCGAATGAAGAATTTAATTGTAATAAAGCTGATATTCTCGTTTATAATAATGTAGGGGTCATTAACGCCAGTTAGTATAGCCTCATAAAATAAGCAATTGTTACAAAAAGTTACCAACAAGAATCAAACATTTTGAAGAGAATACTCAAAGTCAAAACTCGGCGAATTGCGGAAGCTCTTTTCGTATTGTACGTCCTCGACACAGACTCTTAACCGAGCTTTTATTTTCCAACAATTTCATCTCATTCGAAGAGTGTTTCTATGTTGCTTCAACATATTTTATTGACATTACGAATATAGTGGCTAACATATTTATGTCAAATCATTTGTGTTTAGCACTACATGCTGTACGTAGAATCATCGATTTATAAATACGCTGTACGATACATTAGTAACCACCAATTATGAGGGCTTTGAAAAAATATAGTTACGTTCATGCACAGTTATACACACGTGTTTATTTAATACGTAGTACTTAAAAACTTTCTTACTCATATTTGTAGTACCCATAATTGTTACTGTCTGATGGATTTTTACTAAAATAGTGAGTTAATATTATTTAGAGCAATGTAGCATGTCCATAATGTCTTATTTTCCATGTACCTATACATGATATATGTCAAAATGATATGAGAGAAACTTATTTACACAAAGTTCAACTACTCCTTTATTCTTTTATAACAATGTCAATTGTCACGCCTTCTAAAGACATTTACATTACATATGTTAGGCATAATTAGCTATAACAATACTATTTTATAATATACTTTACTGAACTGCATGAGACGAAGTTCGAAATTTCTTGTTCCGCGCTTCGGCGCTGAGAGTATTGGAAGTGAATAAGTTAATTAAGATCCGAAGAAGTTAAATTGAATTTTGTGGGAAACCTAACATTTAGTTGGAAACCTCAATACAAAGCACTACCTCTGAGTTTTACTAACCCGTGCCTGTATACGAAACAGCTTTTGGAAAAAAATCTGTTACTGATTGTTTAATATAGACTTATTTGAATGAAGCTTTTTTATTTTTGTAGCCTACCAATACAGCAGTGCAAGATCCAAGAAACAATTTATGAATGATTTATGAGTGAATGAGAGATATTTTCATCGTCGATCTGGGTTGATGGGAAGACAATGGAACAACGCATTAAGTGCACCTTTTGTATTCTAGATTTAAATTAGCAAAAAATAACAAATAAAAATAATTGCGACGATATAGAATTCATCCCAACCAAATTGACGAAAAGGATCCTGTTACATGTTTTTGTCTATGTACCTTCGCACATTTTAAAATCTAATACTACCATAATCCAATCAAGTTATTTTCATATTAAAATTACGGCTAATAATTATTACTATTTACAAATAAATAAACAAATCAACCTCCGAAACTAGCGTGCATTTATAATGAGATTGATGAATGCGCCAGATGCACGGCAGTACTTTATGAATACTGAATTTTTTTAAATCAATCGGTGCTCTCTATAGCCCGTAAAGTCCTGGCGTGAAGGTATACAAGTATGAATTGAAGGTGTACAAATGAATTGAAATACTTGTAATAAACACTGTAACATCTGATATACCTATCAATTCTTTTACACGTTAACGGACACATCAAGTGTTAGTAACTAGCCTGGACCTTATTATCAATTGCTTTATGCATGTTCACTTAAGTACTTTTTCAAAGGTCTTTCCAAGCCAATAATCCATTCGCTTATTCAGTTCCAATTCCTAACGAAGGTAGAAAGTTGAAGGTAACCCTGTCAATGGAGAAGTTTTGTAAACCGATGTTTTAAAGTTGGCATGAACCTTTTCGTGCCGCGAATCAGAACGTAATTAATGAATATGATTTTAAATTATTTATCATTTATATTTTCTTAAGATCTAGTAACAGAATGGATATAGGTATTCTAAGTATTACTAAAATTGTTACATATTTAAAACTTTTTCATTTTAATTGAACAGTCTTATTAATACAAATACATGTATCGTATCTCGTATTGTATACAGGTGAAATACTTTCCATTCATCCACTAAATCGAACTACGCAGAGGTGTACAAGTTTTAACAATATATTAACTTGCATATCTACATGTTGGTATTTATTACAAAATTAAAATAAATAAACAAGATTCAGAGAGTTGAACTTGTTCGACAAAGGATTTGAAGCAAACCAAACCACCGCAGGCGAAGACAATTCCCTTTGATAAAGCCACGTTTTCTAACAATAGGGTTCTGATAATTGAATTGTAAATATCAAGGTGATGTTCAATTTTGCAAATTAACATTGCTTTTCTTCTGAAATAACTTTTATAGGCAAACAAACTCGTAAAGTTTTCAACATTTGGATCAGCTTAGTGCTAGGTACAGATTTGTGAGATCTCGTTTAAATCATTAAACGCGTGTATGTGAATACGACTTGCTGCCTTAAACGTAGCCTAAAATATATTACTGTTCGCATCCTTGGCTATATCTTCTGCGGCATTATATTCAAAATGTCAAAAATACTAATATTTTTTATGCTTCTGTATTAGTATAACTTTTGTATTTTTTAGCTAGGTCGACTTATATCTTAAACCATTTCATTGAAAACTGTTTACCGTAATACATTTTTTGAACGTGCTGGATACTATTTTCATGCCATTTAGTTATATTTTTCCATTATTTAACCACACGATATTTATTAAACGTACTCAGTTCATATACATGTAATAAAACCAATGTACTCGTTGTACTAAATAAGTAAATATGATATTTAAATAAGTAAGTAATATCGGAAAAGGCAACGTTAATTTCGTTCAACGCGTATACGCTGTAAATTACTGTAATGCATTAATACGAGACGATCAATAATTATGACTGATAACCTTTAAATGTGTTTTATGTTGAATAAAATTATCATTATCCGCCTGTTGCCGTTCAATACTGAACACAAGCCTCCCTTGAGGGGTAATGTCGATAGTCCTCACGCTGGTTATGTGGGTTGGGGATGACTGAGTACGGCTACTCGCACCGGCTACGCTGCTCTCCACAGCTGGCCAGGGCACAGGGCCAGGCAGACCGCACCGTACCGCGATTCTACTAATGCCGGGTTTAGTCGCCTCTTACGACACCCTGTATCCCGGCATGGGGGAGGAAGGAATGTACTCTTACTTCACCCCGACATGGATTAAAATTAAGGGATAATACTATGTAATAATAAATAAATAATTAATTAAAATATAATTATTTTAACACAAGGTAATTGGATATTTATTGTAATTATGATACCCAATTCGTACTCAGTCCATAAATAGTACAAATCGCTTATATACTACATTTTAATCACCGAGTAACATCAGTCATATAATTATAAAGAAAACATATTGATTAATTTTTAACACTGTCGTTTTTCCTTTAATGTTTAAATACGCCCTTTCCATGTGTGAGAGGCAAGCATAGAAGATTATTGGAATTTCAGTTGTTACAACGGCTATCAATACTGCACTTTACCATCAATACAAAATACCTACACGATGAATGCACAGAGATACCTATAACGAGATTGTCTACTTCAGGCTCGTTCGAACTGCCGAGATTTGCGGAAACAACTAGACCGAATTGAGTTTTGGGTCAATACGTGTTCAGTCACGATATAGCGGTGACTAAATTGCATAGTATCTATTGATTTACTAGTGTTTACAATGAAGAGGGTAAGTCTCTATAGATGAAAATTGCAACACAGAAAAACATATTATGATATCAGTAACAACAATATCTATATTATATTAGGAGATATGCTCGAACCGTTGTGTAATTTGCAGCAGCCAAATTTTTCATAAAAAATACAAAGTATTTATTCTATTCTTCCCTTCAAGGTTTTCAATAATTCCCAATTTACACAGCTCAATACAAACATTGTTGCTATATAAACAACAATTTCTTTCCTATTCTTTGGAGGTAAGTAGAAATGTAAATATGCCGTGACGAAGGATCAAAAGCCAATCGAGTTCAGTACACAATAAAAAAGCATTGTATCATGTACATCAAAGATATAGAGTCATCGATCTAGGAATTTCTAGATGCGAAAACATCAATAAATAGTTATATAAAGTATGATTGACCTTGATCTGATTGTAAATCGTTCACTTTAGGGTTAAATACAAAGATATTATGAAAAAAATTGAGAGATTTAATATGGTTTTCTTAAAAATAATATTTAGCAATCATTTTATATACAGTTTAGTACGTTTTCTAGACAATATAAATAATGCAAATGGCATATATCGCTTTTTAATTTTAGAATCTTTACGGAATCTCCGAGAAGTTTATATGTATGTCCCAATATCAAGCCTCATTTCTAGCTATGCCTCTGACAAAATCTCTCTATTGACAGTCTAATCACGAAGAGCGCTCTGTTGACGCAACGTGCTTCAGTCGATATCC
>DWDW01001140.1:0-12280 GCA_018245635.1 Mimoniades versicolor eupheme
CCCTTACCCCAGCTACCCTTACCCATCTCCGAAGTAGCATTTCCTGCTTACCCACCAGGCCCTCCTGACGGACTGATAGGGAGGTAGGTATAGTTAGGTTAGCCTAAAGGGAAGGTTAGGGACGCCTAAATAAGTTTTCACATCAAAAATAGCATAATTTAACTAAAAGTACTATGTAATAGTAAAGTAATCGCAACAGTGTACTGTTCAATATTTTTATCTGAACAAGCATTTACTTCAGTATCCAGGACAAACGTGCATTATAGACTGGCAGCAATTAAAATAGCTCGAAAGCTAATAAGATCAAAACGCGAAACTAAAGCCGTCGACACACATGCACACTTGTCACAGTATTGTTTTCGTTTCTAAGTGGGAATCGTAAATACGGTGTCACGTTTCAAAGCAAACGTGTGGACTCGGCTTTGCGTAGAAGTCATTTTATTTGTAATGCCACCGGGCGACACTAATTGACGAAACTCTTCCATACTTTCGACTATATATCACACCATTATTGCTCTTATTGCTTTGTGAAAAGTATAATTTCCGCATACATCACATTTACACTTAATGCCTCATACAATTCGCGCTCTTATTGAATTAATGCATTAGCACTGCTAAAGGACTTTAAGTTCTATTTGTATGACGCTAAGTCGTAGTTTTACTGAAATGGAAATAAGCATTTAAGCTGTTTCAGTTATCGTTTACTCTTGAGGTCGTGTACAGGGCGTTCATTACAATTCTTCATTATTTTGTAATTAAATCCAGTCTTTTTCCAAGATATCTCAACTTTCTTATTGGTACTAGTTAATTAAGGTTAATTATTTAAGAGGGCTGATCTGCTGAAGGTATAATATCGAAGTGAAAGTAACAAAATGAGTAGATTATAATGATATTGTAACGTCAACTTCACAAAGCGATTGTAGACGCTTTGATCAACATTGCTTGCGCGTCACGCGCAATCGTCTACGAACGATAGCTCCTCAGATATGAGATATTACTTTTATATGAGGAGCTTGATTAAGAAAATTGTAGTTTAAGTCACTTGCGCGTTATTATATACAGGCATATAAATGCTTGGGTGCAGGTGACTAATACGATACTATTATATGATCGTCATCATCATGAAAGCTTTTATGATTCCGTTGTTGTACAGTCTCCTCTCGAGGTTACTACGATGTCAACAATGATTTAGCAAATGTTTTAGGGAATACTAATATTATTGAAAATATTGGCGGATTTAGGATTCCTCAAAACGTTTTTCATCACCGTTGTGATAAATGATATTTAATATTTAATCTGACAATGCATAGGCACTTTGCTTTATTATGTGAGAAGTGAATGTCAAGGATTCGAATCGCAAACCTGACTTAAAACCGCGAAATGTAAACCTTTAACTTATTATTAATAATATTTTGAATATATGTTTATGAACGTGATTAGTAAGCTTTTACTTAATAAGCGATATCTGTAAGCTTTTATATGCATATAAGCACGTCAGGCTTATGAGGATGGAAATATATATTTGGTACTGGGGACTCTCTGTCTACCATGTAAGTAACGAGGCGTGGTAATACAATAATAATAACAGTAAGCTTAAGTTCAAGATAAAGTATATGGACATAATACATTTCTGTAGCATACTGTACTGCGCTCGGTTCGCGCCACATGTCCTCTCCTCAGTAACGCGTGTTTTGTACCTCCCCCGCGGCGCTGCGCGCGCGCACGCTCCGCCGTCTGCCTCCTTATCTCTGTCAATTCATCCATTGTTATTATTTTACGATAATAGTATTTCTTGGTATCGGACCATTTATGTTTTTAACAATATCATTGTAACCTACATGTTATACACCCTACATATTAGGCTGCATATTATATTAGCGGTCGTAGCAGCAGTGTAGAAGGGGCGAGAAGCCGTACTCTACAACAGCCAAAACGTACGCCCAGCGTGGGGACTGTGCAAGAATAGAAAATTAAACTCGTTAATCCACGATTCAGCCTGGCCAAAAAACGCGGTCACATTCTTATGGACGTCGATAATTAAGCACACACACATACGAGTATATACCACGACTGCATATACATATATACATTTTAGTAATTGATCTATTTATTACATATGATTCCGCAAATGAATACATTCGCATTCAACCGTTCAATCATTCCCTCTATATGAAAGCTTCCACATGTTCATATTTTGTCATTGTCATTGTGTGTTGTCGAATACGATACTGTTTATTATGATTTAAGTATAATTAACTACCAATTAACTCAGCACTCACAGCCCTACGTTTAACGACAACCGTAGCCAGGCCGTAAGGTAAACTCGCTATCATAGACACGGGTAGTAATGGTGATGTCTCATCGTAACAGTTAGACGATAAGCAACGAAAATTTGGTTTATAAATTCGATAAGGAAGACATCGTTGTCCATAATAATATTTGCTTTACGTTTTCAACCACTGCACAGCTGTGGCAACGATGACAAATTTAAATTTTATAATCGCAACTGTGTCCATGATATGATGTTATTAAAAAAGCATAGAGATTTATATCAATATTGACTTTTGTCTTGACATTTACGACTTTAAAAATATACAAAGAACATACGTACATTTTCTGCACACAATATATTAAAAACTTAAAGTGCAGATCAATGTTTCAAAAAAAATATTTCTTTTCTATTTTGATACTAAATTTGTCGCTTTTCTTGTCGACAGTCGCTCAGATACGTATTGCTATTCCATTAAAATTTCCTAGAATACCTCCCTCCTCGTGCGTAATGAAACAAGTGCCCTATAAACCTAACAATAACATCCACAATACGTACGTCGTATTTTATACCTTATCATTAAAGCGTAAATGCCTAGAATAGCTTGTATCACAACCCTTCACAATTAATTCGCATTCATAATCCGCCGAACAAATAGATACGCGCTTTTGAACGATTTAATAATGCCCATTACCGTAACAATGATATTGTGATAATAAACCTTTTATCGGCGTAATAAAGTTTAAATTGGAATGGAATGTTTGCGAGTATTAAAATGGATGCGTAACTTTCAGGGCTGGCAAGTTACAGAAAATTGGTTTGCGAGGAAAAAGTGTGTATGGTAGCTTCGTGATTTCATATCTTCTACTTTGATCCTTAACTGTATATTGATAAGGTAGATTTAGATAGAAGTTAGAGTTTAAAAGTATGCGGGTTATCACATTCTTTAGTGAAATGGTAGATGTTTGTTGTGCGAAACTTCGCGATACCATATTGGAGCACTCGTTAATGTATATTATCTGTATTTTGTCCGTTGCGCCGCTAGACGAGCAGTGAAATAATGCACGGGTTTCTGAAGCTTTTCACGTGTCCTTTTGAATTTCGAATACATTCTTTCATAACTTTAAATTTCGCATTTGAATTTCGAAGAATCCTCCTGTTGATATATTCTGTGCATTTCACATTATTTTATACTTGTTCTGATATTTTTAGTTCTAAGTCTATTCTAAGTCTACTCTACGTCTTGACCTTTATCAAATATTATTAATCCTCACGATAAATAAAAGTTCTAAATTTGAATTTTAATTGAATTAACATAAGTGGCAATTATAATTGAGTATAATAAATAATAACTTTTAAGTCAATTTATAAAATAATAAATGATGAAGAATATAGTACCTATTACACTATATGATAGGCATAGTTTATCGATTACGATGAAACGAATGCATGATTAATTAATGGAATTAAATTTGAAACAAAACAACTTTCATTTATTTAGTAGACTTGTGTTTGAAGTTCCGCTATGGATGCGGCCTTACTAAACCTATAGCTCTTACTAATCGATGGTTCTTGGACCGACGTTTTGTATTTGAAAGAGTGATAGACAGATACGATCAGAACATACTTCTGTGATTCATATCCAATAATAGTCATAATAAATAGACGGTAAAAGTAGCCATGAAAACAACCACTTAAATTCAGATTTCCAACATGATCAAATCGTATGGTTTGTTGAACTAAATATGAAATGTAATATTTTCGTAACATATTTAAATTATTATTTAGTCCACGCTGCACAGCGTATTCCTGCCTAAATTTAATTACTATAAGATAAGTCCATGTTCTTATTACATATCTACGTAACATCACGACATTAGTCTTCAAAGATGTAGGCAGGGGAGTGTAGTACATTAGCACGTTGCAGCAGTTACGTTTACCTCCCAGTACGGATTATGGGCTGAGCCTAATACTATTTATATGGAAACAGATTCCTAGCTACTAATAGAAAATTTAAGTTATAAATATCCGATAATACCCGACCCGGGATTTGAAAGCAAGACCTCTCGATCAGCAGTCGCGCTTGCAACCAACAACTCGACATAGAGGCAGTATATTACCTATGTTCTAATAATATTACCTATTATCGTAACATTGAACAAATAAAATTACAAATTATCTATTTCATATTCATAGATCAAAACTCATCGACCTTGACCAAATACGTCAGATACTTACTGGCTGAGGACAGTCAGAAGTGTTAGAAAAGGACGTGCGTGCATGAAGAGAGAGATGAATGTAGCAGGGGCTTGGAACATCTCCGAGGTTCGAGATGTTTCATACTCTATGCTCTGCCGTGCCGTATGTAATAATAATGCAATAATGACATGATGTAACCTCAGTAGGTGTAATATAATAGTGTGGACGGAAAGTCGCAGTGTATCGCAGTTTCCAGGCGATCTGTTCGGTCCACTGGATGGCCGGCGCTGTCCTCTGACATCAAACACGCCGCCTCATTAGAGGCAGCAACACGAGCGCCCCGCGGCGGGGACCCGACATACTACTTTTTCATGAACGATGTAACAAAAAGTTTATGCCATATTTATTTCGTACTTATCCTCTTCCTGTTTTAAAACAAGTAACGTTTTCTTTAAAAATTTAATACTTTTAAGTACGTGTAAACATAAATTATGATCTAAATAGTGAACTATTTCTCTAATATATAATGGTCTCCAGCTGAATATTTACGACGAATTAAAGTAACTATTTTTGTTTTAATTCTACATCTTAGATAACACATGGCATTCCTTCGAAACATAATGTTTTATGCAAAATTATAACTTAGGAGGCACGAGCTGATAGCAAAATGAAGCAAAACTTGCTGTGAGCAGTGATAAGACTAAGCGTATGTAGGTATGCATATCATCATGCTTGTGTAAAAACATAATAATTCTTTAGCCTTTACTTTTATAAATAATAATAGCGCGGTAATCTAATCTCTATTAAATTAAATAAAAATTAGCGAAAGGCGAAGTGCACTGGCCCGAAAGGGACCGAACCCGGTCTATTAACCAAACATAATTAATTTAAATTATCATCCGGGCCAGGACGGGCCAGAAAAAGCCCCGGGCGGGCAAAAAAGGCCCGGTTTAATTTTAGGAAGCCATCCGGCGACTACATAAATACTGCGTTTGATTTATATCCCATTATTGTAGCCGGGTTGTTCTAGAAAGAATTAAGATGTGGTCGTTTTTGTTGGGACTAGTTTGAACGTGTTTATTTGTCGATGTTTTAATGTATACGGTACAGTATATTGCTTCGGTTTTGTTATTGGACCCAAAAGAAATTTTATGTTTGCTCGTTTACTTATATATATATATATTTTAACGTGTAGCTAACAATTTTCAATAACAGTATTGATGTAAGTACCTATTATTTTTTTCACTAAACCGGAAGAAAGTACGTCACTACCCGAAAAATCAAATTTAGTCTCGCCGCTGTTGGGTTTTATTTTGTTTCCACAACCACATATCATATTTATATAAGAGAGTAGAAAAGATAGACTTTATGAAAGTATATCTATTTAACGGACAATATGAACAAATCGGTCATTCACGAAATGTAAACGCCTATTATGTGAAAGTTCATATGGAAAAAAATGGCTAGAAAACAATTAAATAAGATATGTACAAATTCTTTAAATGAATACAATTTGCAATTAATACAATTTGCAAGGTGTTTTAATCAATAGCGATATCGACACACTTCTTTAGAAGGAGCGCACGTCACTACATTATATGAACACGTTTGATGTGTGATAGATTAAGAAATGAGCCACTTAAATGCCGACAATGTTTTATAAAGGTTTTTTATAATGAAAAATAAATAATGGTGACGTTTTTAATTGCCTATTCGTTGGCTTAATTATTTAAGGAGGAAATAGATTAATACTTTATAAACAACATTACGGATGTGCTCGCGCCGGGGGGAGCTCGGTCGGGGCTCAAAGCGTCGCCGCTGAGATTTATTACGATATATTTGTTGACGTAAACTGTAATTAGCGGCTGTTGATGATGTACAACGCGTCTATGTAATACGTTTTTGAATTGTCGATGTTCCGACGTTATCACCGTGGCTAAGACCGCTACACCGCTGCAGCCGCGGACGGTTTCAATTTATTCGATTTGTTTTCTCACTTTAATAGTTTTTAGGTCTAAGTTTCTCTTCTGCCAACCAAATGTATTGTCTACAGTGCTTTGGTTTCATTAATTGTTCACTGTAAATTATTTTATAATAAACTTATTATTGCAAACATTAGGGCTCACGTTTGTTCTTATTTAAATGTTGCAGTGAATTTTTCCACCTGAGTCTACTGGTTTACTGCACTCACCTTAGTGCCCAATAATATGTAATATCTACCATTTCTGCTATTATCTACTCGTATGTAGTAGGTACCAGTAGTACCTACTGTAGGCGGAGTCGTACTCGCGACTACGTAATCCTTGGTACCTATGCGGCACTACCTATCATTTTTGAGGATTTTGTAATTAAAACTATCGCGAGTTACTTCGTGAACATATTGTATTTGTCATAGAAATTTTCTCCTCTTACTTACTCTTAAGTGAAAAACATGAACGCATTGTTCCTCTCATTAAGGTGTTCGAAAGTAGTCAGGTTCGCATGTCATTTTAAGTGGTTAAACCAAGGAGTAGGCTCTCAGTAGAAGTTCGAAGTCTAAATTTGCGCCCCGGTGTATTTCAATAAGCTACACTTATTCCATAGTGTATACCTATATTTACCTATAGCAAACTCCGTGGACCACGCTCCTCTGCCTATACAGGTATGATGTTATGTTGCGAAAGGGTTCAGCAACCCTTTTGATACGCTTTTGCTGTAACTTGTTTTGCAGCCTCAATTACCTATACTCCGGCATCTCTCTTCCCCACTATTTAGTGTACCCTGCTCGAATCTGCCATAACTGACCACCGGATTTAAGTATACAAGCTTATATCATCTAGCGGATTGCAATAGTTTGAATTTTTTACTCACCCCCTGTAAAAATTTCTTATTAGCAATTCTCTGATTCTTCAATATAATAACCGTTCATATTTGCATTACAAATACTTCGATCATCATAATCATGAATCCTTTTATCATTTTATTGTTGGACTACTGATCTCTCATATTGGAAGGTGTAAATTTTTTAACGTTTTTTTTAAATATAAAGTCAATATAGATATTCGGCAACCCTAAATGAACATAATATCCAGCGCATACCGTCTGCTGTATCATAAAAAAAAACGTCTTTCCAGACCGGAGATAGAACCAACGACAAATGTAATGCTCGACTGCAGCGTCGCAGTCGCAGACTAAACAAAGCGTTATAAACGGTGTAACACTCTTGAGGCCGTTGCAATTCCAATTGTCCGTTACGATTGCGCTCAAATTCTTAATTTCCTGCTCGCGCGGCGCGGGGGAGTGGAATCACACAAATAAACAATCGAATAAAATCACCTCGAGCACTCATCGGCCACTTATGCTGCCCAATTTAAATTGACCGCTCAAAATTCATTTAAAATACCCTAACATCCACACATAAGGCTCTAAATCGTTCGCCTCGCTGTTGACAGGCTGTACCGTTAAAGTCGTCCGTTGAGCACTTATTTAGGAGCTAGTGTTGGACGGCACATGAACTTGTCAGTCGATGTTTACTCTTATAAATGCTAAACCTTAATGGTTTCGCTTCAAACGAATTTCATATGTTCCATGCTCGTCTGAAGTTAAATTGCTGGCTTAATATATGAAATAATACTTCCGCATTTTCTTGTAAACATTTAATGTTATATAAATAAGCGGTCAAGTTAAAAGCGTTCGGTTAATGAATTCGTTTAACATGTTATAATTAATAATAATTTTAGACGTTGGCTTTCAATGTACAAGGCGTGATTTATTTTTGATAGTTGCATTATATTCAATTTCGTTGGAAAATGATAAATTACTTGACAGTTAATTAAATTTTGCGTGTGAAGCTTATAAGCATCCAGTTAGGTTCATATAATCTCATTAACGTAATGTATTATTTATTTAAAGCGTAATACTAACGTTATTATAAATGATGTAAGGTTAGGTGTGCACAAACATCTTCTACGTGTAAAGTGCTAATACATCGTGTTAGTAGTACTGACATTTTGTTGTTGTAAAAGCACTTCTTAGGCGTCCTTTGTTCCTATTATTCCAATGGTTATATAAAGTAGTTAGTATAAAGCAGTAATGACTGCCTCGATGATCGTGTTAGTTACATGCGCAGCTCCCGACCGTGAGGCCCTGGGTTTAAATCCCGAGTCGGGCACTATTAGATTTTCTTATTTTATTTTCTAATAGTGGCTCGAAGTCCGGATGTATACCCGGTGTATGACAATAGGCTCACCACTTATTTCATAGTAGAACTTAAACGTAACTGGTCACATGTGGGAATGTACTACGCTCCTCTGACTACTTTTTCAAGTATTAAAGGCATGATGATATGTTTTTATCTTATATAAAGTAATAAAACTATACAACTTACTTTGAATACATAAAAGCCGTCCAATGGTAAAGTTATAATATCGATATTACTATTGTTTTATTGTGTTTATCGACAAGTCAACTTGGCACCTTTTGCTTGTCAATCCTGAGCAATTTCGAAAATATAACTCCCTTCACTTTGGAATCTCGTAAACCATATTCCCTCTCACTGGGACGCGAGACAAAAAACGGAGCTTTTAATGCATTAGAGTGAGATACAAACAAAACAGGATGATGTACGCTTTTATGAACAGTATAATGGGTTAAATTGGTCCTTTAATAAGCGGCGGGTGATGCCATAAAGTGTTGGAATAAAACTGTCGGCTTTGAGGAGCGATTGTTTACGATCGGAGTTATTCTGAATGTTCGGGCCGTTTTAATAGGTCTGTCTTTAGCAGGGCTGGCCTTAAGGGACTCCACTTTACAGGACACACAAGTTTATATACATATATGCGTACGTTGGTACAGCAGGTTATATTATGTTAAGCGAAGTAGGTTAAGGTAAGTACTTGGTAAGAAAATCATTTGCCCTATAATTAAAGTAAGCCTTATTAGTTGTTGAAGTAGGTTTGAGGTTCCATTAATTCAGGTTTGTTTTTCGATTTCATAAACACAATGCTGTTATTCTGTTTGATATGAAGATTGCCGTCGCTATGTTCATCTAAACAGTGAAATGGGATGGAGCGAGAGTAAAATTAAACATTGCGAGTTGTAAATTAAAAATATCCTGTATTTTAAATGCTACACAAGTATTTAAATAAAATTGGTTTTTGTATCTGAAAATATTTGTTCCGTTGAAACCATTAGTTTCTACGTCAAAAATATTTTTGTTTTTAAGTTAAATTATTAAAAAACATATGGGTTTAATGACATCCTTATTCCTAGCGACCACTTTATCTAGAGCTGTCATTTTAACAAAGCATCTATCAGGGGCGGGGGTTTTATTGGTTTCTTTGTTTCCTCGCAATAAAATAATAATGTCCTCAAGTGGCCTTTCGTATTCAATGGAGTCGTTCTCGTGTACACGTATGCACGACAGTGATTATCGTTAAATTAATGTATTACTACTTACTGCCATTAGCAACATTAGGACATTGTGATGGTGGTAAATTCTCTATATATGTTTACTTCTCCGTCTATTTTATTAATATCCTTAGTAGTATACTAGTAGCAAAAAATAAATTATAGAACAACTGTATTTTAAAAATAATTCTTGTGTTGCCAAAGTATAAAATATTCTGTATATAACTGTTAGAATAAATTAAAGCAGCTAATTAAATCAATAATTGGCTAATGCGAACTTTAAACTAAGGCTAGATTCTATAATGGCGGCAATAACTTCGTACCGAAACAGATACTAGAATTTGTAATTATTGTGCGACCAAAAACTTAAGTTATTAAATACAATTCAAAATTGTTTGAGATCTTCGTAGTAAATTTTATTTAATAAGACTATATTACACCCCTAGTCCCAACGCTACTCGGTCCGGTCGTCCGTTCACACAAACACGCAATTCATTGCAATCAAAGCTCATTACGGTCCAGTTAAGCGTTCTCCGTCGTTGCATCTCTTTCTACTACTTGAGCAGTGAGCGGGATGCAATGAGGGGAAGGAAGGGAGTTAATGAGAGAGGGTCTTGGTCGGGATCAACAGTTGGGGTAGGAAATGTTACTAAGCAACGGTGATAATGGGTTTTCTTATCCTTATAAAGAACTTGCTTTACCATCTTCTAGTAATATGTACGGAGCTATGCGAGAAAATATTAAATATGTTATATTTAATATTCCATAGTGGGACGTAAAAGTAGCTGGTGTAAGGTGAGAATGTTCTACATTTCTCTGCCTACCTCTTCGGGGATTACAGGCGTGAAGTTACTTTTTTTTTAATAAATTATATATATCGACTGCTTAGTTGGCCGAATAGTTGCGAGCGTGACTGCGAATCCGGCGGTCCTGGGATCGATTTCCTGGGTTGGATACTATCGGATTATTGACCTTCTATGTTCATAAGGTTAGCACGCAATAGACTGAGCTATCAAGTCCTCAGGATACCAACCAGATAATGGTAGCAGCTTCCGTTTACCTCAGAGGATTAGTACAACTCATAAGTGACAAAGAGGGAGTTGATTCTAGTCTAATTAATATATACTTAATAATTAATATATACTTATTGCTAGTAGTAATATTCAGAATCAAGCGAAAAACCTTAGCCTGTTGCTGATTTTCAACTTGCATACTCCTTCCATGCAAAGAAACACTATTTATTTCTACTTTGTGTGTAAGGAAAGTAACATAATTATGCAGAGTCTAGACTTTCAAAATTTTATGGATGGAATGGCATGTTGTTTATCGCTTATATTTAAGTGATGCGACAGATGTTGAAGAGAAGAGACTTACTTCCTAATAGTCGTCTGTATGCTTTAGAAAAGATCTTCGTGGGGAAATGAATTCTCCGGGTTGTTACGTTTATGCTGTGTTGCATATCAGTGCTTGCGAATAAAGAGGTTCCACATTACTAACTTCATTGGTTTAGATAGCTCGGCAGTAAAGATATTGTCCCCTCTTGTAATCTAGCTTTAATTGTACAATATAGGTACATGAGTTGCATTCTTTATTGTGCAGGATAATTACGCTGTTGTAACGCAAAGAACAGGTGAACTTCGCTGAATTTGGCAGGATTAAAGTTTTATTTGAATTAAGGTAAAATAACTCACCAGTTAATAAGGCAGTCTACTGAACGCGACATTTAAATACTACTTAAATGCTATTATTTTCATTAAATGATAAAAGTAAACTCAGTTACGCAACGAAATGTTTATTGCGAGTAAAAATTGTAACAAATATCATTGTAGTACTTACGTGCGCGACAGTTCAAATTACAAATGCGAAGTCGGTTTATGGCTATCAAATAGTGAAGTTATTAAACAGACTTTGTACGGAACATAAAAAAGTACACGTAATATGCCTAGTTTAAAAATATATTTTAATATAACCGCTGTGAAAGAATGTGAGGGTAATTATATAATATTTATTATCTGGCTTTATTATCTGAGTATTCAAAGCAGTATCCAATTGTGGTATAAAATTTAAATAACACATAATTGTGACGAACGATAAAAACGTGAGAGTGATCACTTAGTGAAAACAGACGGCGCAAATAAAAAGCGCACTTTTGCCGACCGTTAACCTGATACGGGGAAGCTGAACTGTCTCTGTTCTATTTGCAGCGATCCAAGCACCCCATGCAGCAGCTAGGGTTGTCACTGCTTCATTTGTAAACATTAGTTTAAACCGTGGGACTACATATATGTTATTTTCACATTTTCTTTACGTGACTTTGAAATATGCAGTAGTTGTCTTTACAAAATTGGAAAATTTTTATTGGAATTAGGATTGAATTATACATATTATCTAAAAAGGAAAACGGATATATATATATATGTATAT
>DWDW01001141.1:0-12280 GCA_018245635.1 Mimoniades versicolor eupheme
AGAGCTAAACCTTTATAAAACGCTCTTTAGGTATTTGCGCTGATTAAGGTTTAAAAATTAACCGGTTAACAAGCCTTTAAATATAAACTTATATCAGGCGGTAAAATGTAGGTATATAGGCTAAAAATATTATGTAATCGGAACAATTCAAATATTATTAGTATTAAGACGAGTATACGTGCGTGTATGAAGAGAGTAATGAATGTGAAAGAAGGGCGGCTTTTGCGTAAGGGCAGAGATATTTGACACCCGGCGGTCTCTGGCCGCGTCACTGCGATACGATACGATACGATAGCGGCACTAACGGAGGCTCGCGCGCAGCGTGGACCGCAAGTCGTGCAACGAGCTGCGCGCCTACCTCGCCAACACGGCGGAGCAGTGCGGCGCGGCGGGCGGCGCGGGCGGCGCGGCCGGCGCGGCCGACGCGGCCGACGCGGCCGACGCGGCGGCCGACGCGGCGCTGCCGTCCGTGCTGGTGCTCGACAACCTGCAGCACGCGTCGGCGCTGGGCGACGCCTTCGCCGGCCTGCTGCCGCCCGACAACCGCAGCATGCCCGTCATCATCGGTGAGGCGGAGCTCGCACCTCCTTATACGCGTCTTGTTTAATAACATGTGCTGTTGTTGAGTTTTGCTACAGTTGTACCCGCGTATATGACACGTGCGTAAATGACACGCGCGATTTGATTAAATTGTTATTTGTCTTTACCTTTTTGACAATAATGCCAACGGTGAAATTGTAGACAGCGATAAGGAACAAATATTTAGATATTTGCGTTGTGCAATTTGTTCTATTGAGATTTTTCTATTATAAAGATAGATGTTAAATAATTGGTACCTATGTACCTATATGTTAAAGAAATTATAACGTTTAGCTTGAAATTTTTTTTATTTTCATCGTAAATTTTTGCCAGGTACGATGTCCCAAGCTACGTGTAATACGACGAATCTTCAGCTGCACCACAACTTCAGGTGGCTTCTGACAGCGAATCACATGGAGCCTGTGAAAGGATTTTTGGCTCGGTAAGTTTGAACGCAATATTATAATTTTTTTACAAATTAGTTAATAATTAACTTTATATTATGTCACTGAAGACTTCCTAAAGAGTGGGCTGAATACAAAGTTAATTATTGTTATTTCAATTAAAAATTGTAGGTTTGTAAGTAGTTAAAACACAATCTGATAATTAAATTAACCAGGTATAATGCGCAGTTCTAAAACGTTTTGCATTGTACATGCACCGTCCTCTACGCAGGTACCTGCGGCGCAAGCTGTTCTCGCTGGAGCTGCGGCTGGGCCGGCGCGAGGCGGCGCTGGCGGCGGTGCTGGAGTGGCTGCCCGGCGTGTGGGCGGCGCTCAACGCCTTCCTGGAGGCGCACTCCTCCAGCGACGTCACCGTGGGCCCGCGCCTCTTCCTCGCCTGCCCCATGGACTTGGAAGCTAGTCAGGTATCCAGCGGAGTACATCAGCAGTGAGTGCCGCAGTGTGGGGTGAAGGACTAACGAGCGGGCGGTGCGCAGGCGTGGTTCGCGGACGTGTGGAACTACAGCATCGTGCCGTACGCGTCGGAGGCGGTGCGCGAGGGCATCGCGCTGTACGGGCGGCGCCGCCACGCCGCCGTGGACCCGCTGCTCCACGTCCGCTCCACGTACCCCTGGCGGGAGCCCAACCACTCGCACGTGAGCTGCTCGCCCACTACTCCTCACTGCGTACATTTCGTACATCACGGTGAAAACTGTCATCCAGACAAAACTCGTATTCAATTGCCATGAGTAGAAAATCAGTTGAAAAATCCTAAAGATATTTTATGTTGTCGGTACACCTTGAATTGAATTGAAAATATCCTAGATATGTTTTCTCGTTCTTGAAATTAATTAGATTAAATAGTTTCGCTCTTCAACTTAACTTATATGTAATGTTTTGTGATTAAATAAAATTAAATGAGGTACTATATTTTTTGCAGACTTTACGCGCTATAACAGTGGAAGACCTTGGTATTGAAGAATCGAATCAAGATGCCAACACCACCCAAAATCAAGATCCATTGGTAAATGTCTACTTTTTATGTTATAAAATTGTAACAGATTTATCACAGATGATTATGTATGAGATTAAATGATTAAAGATATTTTTCAGTCACGTACACTTTTGAACTAGTTTCGCACAAAATCATCGCATTGATTTTACACCTAATAATAAATTGTCGTGTTGATTAGCGACAGACAATTATTATCTTGTAACAAAACCGCAGCGTATGGTTTCAAAGCCCTACTATATTTAAATACATATGCAGGTCCAATTCTATTATTTAAACACGCATTTTTAAAGTTGGACTTTAATGAATAATCTCATTGATGTTAAGTATGTATGCCCCCATAATTGGCTAAGGAACTTCCATTGAAATAACACTTGATAATATTTATAACAAGATGTGTTTTTTTCTAGTTGAACATGCTGATGCGCCTGCAGGAAGCGGCTAACTACAGCGGAAACCAAAGCCAGGACTCTGACAACGCCAGCATGGACTCGAATCTCACGCACGACAGCTCTATGGGAAATGAGCTTTAAATTATTGTTTATTTATTATTGTATAAATTTGCATTATTTCTAAAGACACTGACGTCCTTGACCTATGTTCTATATTTACTTTGCTAGTGTTCTTTTCAAAGCGCATAAACAAACACATGAGACCTATTTAAAATGATGTGGGTAATTGAAATTTAAAAACTACTGCGCATTTACATATTTGTCTTTAACAAGTTAACTATTTAGTATACAAAGCCAAATATTTGCCATATTTATATTTATCTAAGATTTATTTCGATTAGTTGAAAACTATTTTTTGTTTAAATGTATTAAATGCTTTGTCACAGTAGTGTCCTCTATTATATAACATGGAACTAATGCCCTCACGGAGAAAGGTTTTGCTCTGCATATTTGTGGCATCCAGCAAATATAATAAGCATGAGTAGCAGTCCTTTCGATAATTTCTTTGCAATTCTTTTTATATAAATTTTTTAACGTGGATGTTAAAAACTTTTAGTGCGATAGTTGATTTATGAAGGATTTCACAACAGTGCCTGGAGCGTAACTTTTTCCATTTACGTAAACATTTATATAAAATAAACATAACAGTATTTGAGCTGTTTATTACTGTTTATATAAAGCATTATGGCTTACTATTGTTATATTTTTTCAAATGTAGAATACGATCGCGTTTGTATTACTGTGACGTTGTATGTAATTATATTATTATGAAAATGTAATTTTTATACCATTTTCGTACTAAAACTCATGTACCTAATAAAAATATTAAGGTGTAAATAAAAATGTTTAATATAATTTTTTTTCTATGTGATTACACTAACTGCTATTATGCCATAAACAGTATAAGCGTTACTTTTGTATAGAAATTTGTAACTATATCTTACAGCGTTCGGTATGGATTGACTTGTGTGCATAACTGAATCGTGATATCTACAATCTATGCTTTACGAAACATTGTGAAAATAAATATTGATTACATACAACTTTTGTTTTATTTAATTCAACTTTGCCCAACCAACTACAATACTATTATACCCTACAATACTATTCTATGATTAATTATAAACTGATTTTTGGCTTTTCAAATCTGATATAATAGTAATGATTTCAAATAGTATAAAGGTGAATATAAAAAAAACATTGATATAAGCAAAAATTTTATTAAAAAGTATGTACACTAATACTAAGCCAGTTTTCATAATACATACACCAGAATTAGATATGACAATGGAGCAATTTGGACGGACCCAGTTGTATTTCACATAGGACTAGAATCATCACTGACTGAATTTAAAAGGAACCATTGATGAACTGTCTTGCAGCTGATAAATAAGGCACAACCATTTGGGATACAATACTTGAAATCAATTTTTACAAGGTGGCCTTCGGAGTATTGACCACTGTTACGGCCAAGGCAATACTTCATCTACCTATTTAATTGAAAATATCTTGGCGATTGGTGTCATTGATTCACAGTTTTACTCTCATATTTTCCAATATAAAAAAAAAATCACATTTAATTAAAACTTACACATCATAAACATGATATCGAGAGAAATAAAGCCAATTTAGTTCAGCAATATCATAAAATAATGCGTAACCATGCAGATATGTTACATGTAGTAATAATATCCCTCTTAAATTCTTGCTTAAGGCAAATGGGGATAGTCATGAAAACAGTGAGACAAACAAATGATAGGACTATTCAATGATAGAAAACTTAAGACATTTCTTGAGTATAGAAAATATTTTTTACAATGTTATTAAATTCCTTGTTTTTATGAAATCTAAAACACTTGTGGTTAAAAAATAACTTCAATCCAATATACAAATAAAATGAAATTTTTGGAGATGGTTACATATTTAGAACAATTTAAATTTAATGTTTAAGTCTGTAGACCGTTTGAACAATATTTCAATTCCACAAGTGTTGCAAAGGTTTTACACATGGAACTATTATACTTTTAATAGATGGCATTTGTAATATTTCTCACTACAGATATAGCAACAGACAATCAATCTCATACAGGGTAATCTACCAAAAGCCATCAATAATTAAACTATTAACCAAGATAGGAAAGCTTTAACAGACAGCAGTTCAAGCACTGCTATTTATCAGGAAAAGTCAGTATAACGACGATGCTTCCAAAGTCAATCATTGTACATAAGTTTCTATCACCTTTATATGCCAATCTACAATAAATTTATCTACATATTATTTTAACTACACTAAACTTATTTCACAGTATCAATAAATGCAACTGTTGAGCAAAATCACTGTAGAGTTTCTCATATTACACATTAAAATAATAAAAGGCGCAAGTACATAAGTAAAGCATCTCGAATAATATAAAATTAATACTATACAATATTTCAACAAAGCCATATTATAAAAATGTGACCCACTATTATAGAGGAGCTATTTTCGTAGCTTCCCCAAGTGGCGACTATGTCTGATTAAGTACGAACATATACTGCGTGGTGCACCCTGGACATTGGGACTAATCCTCTTACCACAATGGCTGATCACTCATGATCAGCTATCAACTTGACGAAGAACAAGAACAACCACTAATAGATTGTGCATATTTTAAAACCAATAATTACCTATTAGTATCACAAAGTTTCAGATATAAAGTGCAATTGAGGAATAAAAAACTATAAATTCAACCCACACATAAATATTTTGAGCACAACACAAATGCACATGTAAAAAAAATTATGAACTTTCATATATTCAAACTCATTAGGACACATTTTACAATATGCAAATGCAATCCATACTTGAATTTTTTTTCCTTGATTATTAAATTTCTTCTAGAATGTTTACACTGGTATATCATGGAAAAAGAATCATTATTATTTAAACAAAAGCTATGTACATGAATTTCTACATTATTTACTCAATTTCATGTCTAATTACAAACCAGTAAAAGAATAGAGCCACAAAATGTAGGAACTATACGGTAAGTTATTAATTTAAAAGCAATCTTGGAATACTTTACCACAATGAAAGGAACTTACTGTCAAGAGAAGGCCGGGAATTACAATTTTATTGCTATATAACATTTGCATTATCAGCATAACTAATACATAATGTATACTGAGTTTTAACTATTTTATAAAACTTAAAAATTGTTAAATTCAGTAAATATTTACAAGCTCACACATAAACACTCAATGGTATTACATATTTTGTACCTTTCGTAAAAATAAGAAATGTTTAATAGGAATGGGACTAAACAGTATAATTAATATGTTGTATTCATGTTTTTATGCACAAGGAGGTGATGATATAATGGGTATGTTAATATAATAAAATCAATACAGATATTTGAGTATCTGGTTACATAAGAAATATTAATAATTAGTATTCTGTAAGTGTTAATTGTAATCATATTTTAACTTGTAGTATTTGCAAATAGGAATGTGGGCTTACATTAAATATATATTGATACATTCTCGTTTCTAATAAGAAATATCAGAAACTGTTTTTTAAATCATCCACAGTATTTAAGACATACATTCAGCCATTAATGCAGTAAAAGTGCATTCAAATTCAAAATCAAATTTGACAAATTTCCACATGAAATGCTTTACAATTCCGTATAATAAAATGGAATAAATGAACATCATACTGAAAGAATGATAACACAGATAATAAAATATAATGTCAGTTTTGATGAATTCAGGTACCAAGGGCGAGCAATAATCAAAAATCTTGACCAAATAATTCCAAATTAACCAATGTCAAACTTCGTGGTTATTGCATCACATCACCAGAGTTAGGGACAAGAAAGATTAAATGTAAATTCTCCCATGGTACATTACTACACTGTGACACTCAACAGTTAAGTATTATATTATAATAATCATTAAACCAACAGTATGAATGTTCATTCAATAACTGTATTCATAGTTCAGTATAATGCCACCAAAGAGTGTTTTCAATATATAATTATATATTATATACATTTTTAAAGGTTTAATCACTATGAATATCAAGGCTCAGGTTGGATAGAGAGGGTATAGGCGATTCGGAAAAATCACCAGAATCATCACTAGCATGTTTTGATTGGATGTTGAAGCTGACATCGTTAAATTTATGTTTCCGTAGTGAATGAGATTTACTGCTAGTCCTGTCAGATCTACTACCACTCTTTTTATGTTGCTTAGAACTCAAATTTTCAATAATTAACTCTGCCACATCCGATATTGAAACAGAACTGTGTGAGCTGTGAGAATTCTGATTTTGACCTTCAATAGATGAGTTCCTACTTGATTTGTGTGTGTGATCCTCGCCGTATCCTTGAGGTGGTTCACGGCCGGGTGACATATTATTCTGAGAGGATGCACATGAGGGCATGAAGTCATAACTGTAGTCTGCAGACTCGGCTTCAAGCTTAGGAGACAGAGGTGGGTTTTTTATACTGATACTAATATTTCCATCACTATGAATGTCATTCTTCAGAGCTCCAGTTGAAACACTGCTTAATGAAGCGGGGGACACTTCAACATATGATGTGGGCTCTACATTACATTGTATTACATTGCTTTCATTGTTTTCTCCTATAATAGGCAGCCCTGAGGTATTGACCATTAACTTATCTTTTGGATTTAATGGTTTTAACTCTAAATAAGATGTAGAGTCACTACTACTATTATTAGTAATTTTTTGTTCAAGCAAATTGTTACCTGATTTCTCAATTTCCTTATTATTGTTTACATTTATACCATCCTTCAATTCCAGTTTATCAGGGTGTTTATCTTGAGCTTCTAAAATATGCTCATTAGCAATATATTCTGAACTTGTTTTATCCCTAGCTGAGTCACTGGATGTATCTGTATCTGAATTGTCTAATGGCAGTCTTAAATGCAATTTGTTTTTTTCATCGGAAGAATTGTCAGAATGTGATTGGCTGGTTGTGGTGCTGTCCTCATGAACTATATAAGTACAATTCTGATCATCTCTATAGGTATTAGCACGCAATTTTTCGTTTTTAGTTTTGCAGACTTCATCTTGTGACAAATAGGTTTTTTGATACTGTTTTATCACATTTTTTAATAAAGTGACTAAAAGAGGCTCTTTGTCAAACTTGGACAAGTTCAATTTATCAGCAATGACGTTTTTGCCCTCGTAGCAATATTCTTTTCCTTGTCGGGATTCCGACATGTAAACAAATAAGGTGTTTTTTAAGTTGCAAAATTCCAAAAATTCATGAATAATACAAAGTGATAACACACCTTCGGGTAAATTTAAGACGTTATCTAAACTTACATTTTGTTTTATATTCTGGCACTCATCCTCGAAAGCCAAAAAAATATTCGCTCGCAATAAAGCGCGGATTTTTGCCAGAGATCCGTTCTTCTCTAAAGCTTCTATCACCAAATCTCTTAGTTCAGTATCTTCGGCTTGAGCCATATCAAGCTAAATGGTATATTTTATTTAGGAACACCGTTTCTGCTTTAAAATTGGAAAACAATAGAATAACACGCTGTTTTATTGACACACAAACTTGATGCGTTTGAAAGAGTGGCAGCTTGTCTCTGATGTCACTTTTGTTTTGTCACTAAAGAATATATTATGTCATGTAATGACAAATTAAAAAATCTGATTTAGCAGCTTATATAACAAAATTTTTTTTTGCAGCTTATATCTTTTACTAAAAGAGAGCAAAACGAATAGAAAAATTGCATTGTAATAAAACTTAAACTTTTGTTGATAGGTACATTTGTTTATATAACAATATAAATAATTTTAACTTATTTAATAATCTGTGATCGAACAAATTGTAGATGAATCGAATGTATCGGATACTCGTACATTAACGAATGAAGATGTTACAAATGTTATAATAAATATTACTATAATATTTATACAAACTATTAAACATTGATTATAATAAATTTTTTTAAATTATACGTAGTATGGTGTTTATACGTTATACAAACATAACGTTATACAAACATAACGTTATACAAACATAACGGTTAATAATAATATATAAAAATAATTACTATGCATCATAATGCATAAGAATATTATAATATTAATAACAAATACATGCAAATATATCTAATATTATCCATCCATACATTTGGTCATGAGTATAAATATAATAGAATGGAAATGACCATTATAGATTTTATAAATTAATAATCTCTAGATTTCAAAAAACATCTATGTATATATTACATAGATATCAAATAATAAATTATTTATCTCCGGTTTCAGCAGTACGCAATGACATATACAATTTTTCATATCTTTACTAACGTGCTCGATTACAAGGGGTGAAGGCTTGCGCCGGGAAAATGTGGAAAATTCAGTCAGTCGGGTCGAGCACGCGCGGGAGGCCGGTATAATATTCGGCTCGTCGTTTAAAAACAAAATTAAACTTTTAGTCTATTTTCCAATCATATCTAGAAGCGAAGAATTAAATTATTATAAAAACAGTGTATTTATCTTATGTCCATTTCGATTTTATAGAATTTTCCTTAGTGTGAAAAAAACAAGTGTTAAAGCACTAGTGGCGGGAAACCGTTTTGATATCTGGCTTGACGTGTTGTGTCCTATGTGTACTTAGAGCGAGAAGAACCGTCTGCCCTAGAGGGCGGCCGACATGCTGGATTCGTCGTGAATCGATATTTTTGGAACGTTGTAGAGCAGAAACCATGAGAATCGAGGCATAATAAAGGTATGGCAGGTGACATTAATTATATTTATTAGTGACCTTCCACCCCGCTTCCTCAATGTTACAGGGAGCTCGTGCCCCACGTTGGGCGCCAATGTTATTACTCGGTTTGACAGAAATGAACTTGTAAGTTATAATCGATACATTAATAGCTATTATTATCACTAGTTTAAAAATTTGATAGTATTTCTCTCATTAAATTAAAAGATTAACAAAAAGTGGTATTAAAATCATTGAGAGTTACAATAATATTAATATTTTTTGGTTGAATAATAACATTTATAAAATATTACTATTCTATTTATATAGAAAATATTTTAAACTGATGATTCAAAATATAAAAATTACAATAATTACAACTTGTGTTCTTGTTAATATAGATATAGTAGGTATAGAAATACTTTCTCGTTGAAAGAAGAGCCTAAAGAAGTAAATAATAAACTTCACTAAGATTTTATTACTTGAAAATTGTCTTAAAACTAAAAAAATCCAGAATGTTACAATTATAGAATATGTTAGGGTACCAGTTAATAGAGTAGAACAAACAAGTAGGTTATGTTTGGTTTGAGAAACGGTAAAAGTCGAAACTCTATCTGATCTACTCTATTCTATGTGTGCAATTGGTCGAAAGTAAAATGCAATAAAGAAGTAGTCAGCATCGTTATATATTTTATTTTAATTTAAATTTTAAAACTTTAAGTGTCACTTATCTCTACATTTTTTCGTCTCTACACTTAGTTGTCTTTACTATTACTCCTTTCTACTCGTCTCTACTCTTACTCGTCAAAGGTACTAGTTTTACATCTACGTAATATTAGTAATTTCGTCTTAGAACTATTAAAGTGACAATAACATTTTAATCATTGACGAAATGTCTCAACAATTTTCTCATTTTACTAATACTAATTTATATTATACTAATTTATACTGTTTCCTATAATTTGAGTAAATTTTTTCCAATTTTCCATTTTGAGGATATTATTAATACATACAGTGACTATTATAGTACATTTGCATTTAATTTTGTTAAACAATCGTTTAGAGTAAATTGACCGTTCACTAGAAAAAATGTTGTTCCAGGGCATCACCAGTGGAATTGATAAAGTTGTATTTTACTTAACATGCACGTGTTAAATGTTTTAGTGTACCTATATAAAGTATAAATATATTTATAGGGTAATATGTAAATAAGTAAAAGCAAAAGTTAAGTTTTACAAGTTTTATTCATTAACTTCACCATAATTATAACATATAGTTTATAATTTGAGATAGGATAAAATAGTTTAAGGAAGATTTGGTCATAAGTAGGTACTTTTATTACAATCAACATTTGAATATTATATGATATTTACTAGCAACAGTTGCAAACTTAACAATATAACAATGACTATTCTCAACATTTCCTAAAATCATAAACCATTTATTACACGTACTTAACTATACATTTCAAGTAAGAAATACATATTTCATTAATTCATTACACGCTTATTGTTATCCATTCCGGTTACCAAAAAATTCACGACACTGTCTAAATGAGTACACTGCAGATAGAAAGTTCTGGCGTTATAAGGTTTTGGCGCGATGTGCTAGTATGGTAAATTGATGTCAAATTTGACACTAGAGTTTATGTAACATTACCTTATATCGAATTGTAGGACTACGAGTATAATTATTTGACTGCCTTGTTAGTCATGTTGATTGTAAGCTCAACCGGCGATCGCGAGGTCTTCGGTTCAAATCCTGGATCGGACACTATTGGATTTTTCTAACTTAGATTGTCTAGTAGTTGTTTGGAGTCTGGATATACTCGCGTGCCTTCTGTATGGCAATAGGCTCATCATATATTCTATAATAAGACGGAAAAGTAACTGGTGAAACGTGGGACTAGTAAACTACACTGCTCTTTGAATATTCAACAATCCACAGTGATTTGCTTTCGCCGACATGATGGATATAAAAATTCAATCATACCTACAGTTGAAGAGCATACGTACCTACTACTCTTTTCCTACTTCTATATCAATAAACGTCTCTTTCACTGCTTATAAGTTTGAAGAGTCTTGTCATACCGTACTTCTTCAATCTGAATTTCGCGCTGACTAAGATTTTCTGTGTCTGGATAACATCAAGCGTGTATTGTTCTTTTTATTGCTTATGATATTCACGTTTTAGTGGATTTCTACCCTTTTACATCCCGAACGATGCGTTTCATTAACACGATGTGTTGCTTTGTAATGTAGACGCATTAAGTGAGCATGTTGGTCACAGTTTTGTACGCCAACGTCGATTGCATTCGTGCTTCTACTGAAATCGTTCACTAATGTGATTAAGTTCGAAAGTTATAGATGGTTCGTTTTAGCGGGAGCTTAAATAGCATACACTTTGTATTGCGAGATATTAGTGAAATTATTATTTAGAAGCCGAACTATGTAGTTTTTCCATAAAGAGTAGTTTTCAATTTTCTAACTTTTTGCTATCTGGTCAAAGTGATCATTGTCCTACAATTAGCTGTTGTGTCTTTAAATACTGTCATTTTAAATTCTAATTCAGCTGCTTCTTTTTGTAAAATGTTGAAATGTCCCTGCATTTTAAACTATTAAATACTTTGTAACGATATCATCCCTATACAGTTAGCGGCAATTAATCGCAGATAAGACGAAGGAATTCTAACCTCTGAAATTTCTTAGTTACCACAATCTGATGTTAATATACCAATGTCATACGTTCGACTGTAACTTTACATATCAGTAATCGATATTGCAAATATTCGAGACCGCATAGTTCTATTCCACAGACAACTTCGTGTAAGTGGAACTAAGCGAAAATTGACTGAACTGCAAAGTTAGTTAGTTCGTGCTAAGACATCGCTACTTTGAAGATACAGAATTAACTTTTGTAATTATATATCCTCCAGGTTGCTTTAACTAAGTTTGTGTTTTTGCATGAGAAAGAGCATGAGCTCTTTATCTTTGGGATAAGTTTTCATTGCAGAGGTATGAATATTTTCAGAGTGCTTACCTACCAACCAAAAATGTCTAT
>DWDW01001142.1:0-12279 GCA_018245635.1 Mimoniades versicolor eupheme
CTGGTGCATTTATTTATTTATTTTCCACAGTGTGACTCCAGCGTAACTGGTAAAACGTGGGGTTGTACTACGCTCTTCTGCCTATCTCTTCGGCGATTGCAGACGTGAATTTACGTGTTTTCACTATTTTATTTATTTTTGTGAGGTGAGTAGATAATGCGAAGGTAGGTCACAAGTGGCTGTTGTCGCCATTTGATATTTGTAATCGATCTCATATGAATTAGAACCGAAGTGACAGTAAGAGTGATTAATATGTATTATTATCAGTTAGTATAAAGTTGGAATAGAGTTGCAAGAGTAGATCAGTACCACAAGACGTAGGGCACAGGGATTGTCGTGTTTCTGGTAAAAGATATATGTATATACATATGTAGTTAACCTTTGCTGTCTACCATGGCTGGGATCACTTGAATGTTTTGTGGGTGTTTATGTACTTGAATCTATCGGCTTAATTCATGTATATTTTTTCGGGATATCCAACAAGTTTTGGACCTATACGAAGCACTTCGTGACCTCCCGCCGCTAGTAGCGAGGTCGCAGCGTAGTCTCCGTGAGTTAAGTCAGTACATATAATCATGAGGTTACTTAACTTTACGTTTAGCGGATGAATAATGTACAAGATAAGCAAATTATTTTGCAATTGCATATTGGATTTATTATATAAAAAATTAAATTGTTTCCACTACTATACTTACTGTATTTTATATAATAGAACCCCTATATTTTATTACATGAAAATTTAATAAAAAAGTAATTTCACGCCTGCAATCTCCGAAGAGGTAGGCAGATGAATGTAGAACGTTTCACCAGTTACTTTTCAGTTCCACGATGGAATAGGTGGTGAGTGAGTTTAATATGTAGTTATTGTAAACAAAGCTTCAAATGTCTGAAGCAATAATACGAGTACAAAATATATTTAAAATGTAAATCAAAACCAGGTCGTATTACAATAAAATTTATATCCAATTCAATCGTTATTAATCTGGCCTTTTAAATAACTTACAACTTATGACAATTACCATAAATCTGCGTAGTTATTCGCGTATAAAATAAAATGTTGGCCATAACAATCAATTGGCGTACAATGTGCCTCTTCATTATATTTTCTGCAATCGTTGGTACTATTGTGCGGATAAAATATTTAAGTCTTTGTGTAACGGTAAACGAATGAATAACTTTACGTTCATAAAGGCAATATATTACGTGTGAATCGTTTCCGTTTACATCGCAGGTGTGTTTGTATGATGTGAAAATTGTGTTACAGTGTTTCGTTGTTTTGAATCATACGTAAATACTTGTCAACGTAACTGTAGAATGACAATAAAAGCAATGCATTTTCTGTCAATGTACACTCGCATTAGATTAAAGTGTTGTTACGAATGTTCAATAGTGTACACAATTTAGTGTATTTTTTTGTATTATTTAATCAACGTTCGCTTGTGTTGATAAGTCGGTATTCTGAGTCTTACGAAAATATACATTAATTAAATTTTCCTGTGTATTACAATTCCTTTTGCGTTTTGGTAACATTTTTATACATTACGTGGTGAGACGCATAACACATAACCGGTGAATCATGGGAGCGCAACACATTTCTGTGCCTACCACTTCAGGAAAATACCGACGTTATGATATGTTCATAGATTTTATTCTTTATAAACGCTATTGTATATATAAGTATCTGTATCTCACATTGTCACTGTATTGTTTGTACTGTATACTGTATTGTATTTTAAACTAAAGTGTAGTTAGAAATATTTCATGAATATGATAATTATAAAATAACTTATTTACGTTCAAAGATAAAACATATTAATCCTACTTCTTGGTCGAGTCGACAGCTGATCGTGGATGATCAGCCATCGTGGTGAAAGGATTAGTCGCAATGTCCAGGGTGCGCCGGGCAGGGTATGTTCGTTCTTTATCAGACATAGTCGCCGCTCGGGGAGGCTCCTGTCATGCACCCCAATACAGCGACATACCAAAAATAGGTTACAACAACATGTTACAAATATGAGTTAACAGTGAAGTAATATGTATAAAAGAAAATTAAATAGAAAAGATCAAATATTTTAAATTGTGGAGTTAAACAGACTGATAATAATAATGATGATTTTAATTAAACCTTATGTTTTTCTTGATAAGAAAAAAAGAAAAATGTAATTTCACGCCTGTAATTGTGAATATTTGGTATTCATCACCAGTAGACACGTTTAAAGGTGATATACATTAAGCAACTACTATTGCCGTTTATATTCATAAAAACATCAAATTCTCAGAAGCGTTCTCCAAATGTTTACACTCAATTGCTTACACACCCCATCGGAAGTGGGTGCAGTGGAAATACTACTAACGACTTGTCAGTTCTCGATTTAAACTCATCTTTTTGTCATTACTTACAGGAAATAACTTTAATAAAGCCGCCATACGCCGATTATTTTAACCGTATGATTAGTATTGATATCCAGACTATGGTAACCTTAGTGGCAATGCCGTAAAAACAATTGGGACTGTTAAAGTGAAAACTTAATTGGGAATTTCGTGATTTAGGGAATCAAACAGTGAATCAAATACCTAAGATACGTGTTACCAAGTACGCGTAATCGTATTAGAGTTCGATGGTAGGGCCGCGAAAATAATATATCTTATATAAGTAATCCCATGACATCCAAAGGGGGATTTCCGATATACAAATTCGGTTTCCTCGTAATTTTTCCTGTAAGAACCAGTTTGGGGGTTGAAATAAGTTGTAACTTTAGATCGTTTTTCATTTACGTGTTTGCACGTACGGAGTTTGCTTGTGATGTGGAAATTTTCGTCGATGTAATGTAATGTTCAGTTTTTGATATGAATATTCGAATGAGCTTCTAACATATATTATGTTCTAATCATGAAACATGATATAATGAAACAAAGATTTGGATGTGTTGATGTCACTTCATAGAATAGACTAGACTAGATGCCATTTTTAGCGGTTGAATATCACTAGCAAAGACTGTGAAGCTATACCTACATACATATTACAGTTCTTAGTAATGTACACCAAAGACAAGAAGTCTTCCATTCAACTTGGTCATCGTAGAAGACTGGCCTACCTTCTTATTACGAGAGAAAACCGGTGAATAACAATGAAATAAAAGAAGCATGGAAGCAGTATGTTCTTAATAATGATAGTAAATATTTTTATAACAAGCATTAGCAGAAAAATAACGGCAGGCAACATGAATCGTCGAAGGCTCACTATTTAGAGAAAGCTGTAGATAGCGTCAGTATGTAAAGTGAACTAAATGGTAACCTACGTCACAAACATGTTATGATGTTATGTTACGCGTAACAACACGCCTCTAATCCCCGTAGAGGTAGGCAGAATGTACGTATTACACTCCTACGATTCACCAGTTACGTTCACGTCTCACTATGGAATGGGTGTGTTGTATCGGCATATAAATCACCCGTTAAGCATAAAATAAAATATGACAATATTATTTGACGTTACTCGGTCTCATGGAAGCGAAATTGCGAATTCCTGATATACCTTTCCAATCAGGGTCCTCCCCCAGGAAATTGGATCAGCGCACAAATTAAGTTTAGCGGCGAGACGAGGTTTTTTAATGTTCCATCTTGCTGTCTGCATGTTATTTTTTTTTGGGAGATTTATTAAATCTATTTATAGTAAATCCATTTAAGATTTAAATATTTTCCTGTGTGTATTTTTAATAGACATTATTTTAGTTATAACATAAAATGAATTATGTTGAAATCACGTTACAACAGAATTACATATGAATTACACGATGTAAAGACGGTCGTAAGACACTATGTTCCTAATGCTTTTGCTATTGTACCATGTCTTCATCTAAATGTCATTCATCAACTGACCAATGGCGTTCAAAATAGTTTAAATTACACGTGTAGAAATTATTAGCATAAAATGGTGAAGGCAATTCTTAATACATTACACATGTAGATCCAATATCTGTATAAACCTAACATATATTCAACTATCTTACTGTACGCTGTTTATTTAAGCGAACATCTCAGTTGCAAAGGAAAAGGTTCATATTTTTTAGATATCATTGTTCGCTAACATTCGCACGGAGGGGGGGGGGAGGGGGTTTACGATGGTCGTAAAGCAGCGTTATGAAAGACTAGTAATCGAGTTTGCGACGCGGTAATGGTCGTTGGTTTCTTTTATTTTAGGCATTGGATCGCGATGAGACATATATTTTGTATTGTAGACCCTTATCATTGTTATTACTATATCATTACGCCACGTCTTTTACGGGTGAGACCCAGCATCGAGTTACGAATATCTGTCCGTACAGACCTGCCAATCTTCCTTCACATTTTAAAGTTTCATCTTACACAGTTTAAAGACTTTACAGTATTGTTGGGTGAAGGTCAGTAAATAAGATACAACCCAGGAACTCTCGATCGGCTGTCGCGTTTGTAACCAACATGACCAACGAGGCATAACAATAAATAACATATTATTTATATATACAAAAGAATAAATAAAATAATAGTTATACATATATACTTCAGAATAATGTTTGCATTAAAAACTAAACTATCCTTGCATACCAAAACCCCCTGTTACAGTTAAATTCTTATCAATATCCGCCAAATATGAACTGTTATTGAATCATACGAGGGGAAAAAGGTAACACCTTTAATAGATATTTTTCCTCAAGTTTTCAATAGTGCCTCACGACAGCTGTGCTTGAAATTGAATATGATACGTGTTATTGAAAACAGATTTATACTATTATTAGAATAGATAGATTGATAGCTTTGTGGTTTAAAATTGAGTCTTTCATTCCGCGGGTCCGGGTTCTACGTCGGTGGTCCACACACGGCCGTGTCTTATAACGTGTGTTAAAACACGACAATGTAGCGACCGATGATTTTGATATACGAAATTTCGTACGAAAATATGTATGTACATTCACCTATTCCATCGTAGGACTTAAAAGTAACTGGTGAAACGTGGGAATGTTCTAGATTCTTCTGCTTACCTACCTCTTCGGGAATTACAGACGTGACGTCACTTACTTACATTCATAGGTGGCCCAAATTATGTTTCAAAATTACTTACGAGTAGATGTAAATATGTAGACGAAATAACATTTTTAGCTTTGTAGCCATGAGTACATTTCCAATTTAAACTCAGAAAGGAAATATTAATGTCACGAAAAATTTCATAATCTCAAGTAAACGGAACAACAAAGGAAATAGCTGAACGTCTTACAATGAGCCTCGCAGATAACGCAGGATAGCCATTAGTCAGAATATTGAAGGAAAGTCTCTGATTTTTACGGTGGTCTCGAATTGATATGGTACGGTGGTAACACCCTGTATTGCGTCAAATGTACATTTAATTGAGCAAAATGAACTATTTATAACATTAATTGATTTGTTTTTTACAATTTGTTTCACTACGTTGTGAGAGTTAACGTAACTGGAGAAACGTAGGAGTGTACTACATCACTTTGCCCACCTTTTCGGCGATTAGGGGCGTGATCTTACGTTTTTTTTTTAATTTGTAACTAATGTAGTCACACAAGGATAATTTTTCAAGTGACAAAGTTATAACTAGCTAATATTGTAATAAAATTAAACGTGCTGAAATTTCAAATACCTGTGTTATGTAATAATAATAAGCATGAAAAAGTGTAGTATGTGTCGTCCTATTAAAATAATATATTTCTCGTCTTTTGTAGGTATATTTGTAGGACATATTAAATATGTCTTGCGACTGAAATAACGCCTACTGTGAAATATCATCTGACGATACAGTAATTTCATTTGCCTGACGATTTCTATGTACCTTTTCAGTCGTTAGTGTTATGATGTGAAGTATTTAATTTTAGGGAAGATTAAACACCTACGTATGTTACAGCGATTCTAAATGTCATAGACTTTTAATTATTGTTATAAATATAGTCACGCTAGATAGTGACGTACCTCGTAAGGTTGCGAAGTAGATAGACAGCATCATTTTATCATATAATTCATTATTATTATTATTTGGTTTCAATTTCACATTATTATTCTTTTTTAATATCTAAAAATTGTAAATTTTATGTACATTTTAATTATAATTTTAAATGTAAATTCTGTAATATTGTAGTGTTAGTGTATCAACCATAATTGTATAAGGTAATATCAAATGTACACAATGTAGGTAGTACTTGTAAGGTAATAACGTATTTAATCAAATTGTATAATGTAACATTAAATCTAAATTATGTAATAGTACCTACTTAATCAAAATTATCTTTAAATACTTATTAATTTATTAGTACCTAAGCGTCAATATTTTAAATACTGTGTTCACCTTTAAATGCGGGTACACGACTCTATACTTCAATGTTCTGTTACCACATTTCCGCAGTGTATACTGTGGTGGTGATTCAAATAAATTAAATAAGTAAATAATTTTGAAATTGGGAAAATTTACGGAAGTAGGTCACTCGTGGAAATATGTACAATAAGGTAAAATATTATATTTCAATTTCAAGAGTAATGATAAGAGAGATATTCATAGCAACAAATGACATGTATAGTCGTTCAAGGAAAGTAACAGATTTCAAGAAAAATACATTTCATATTATTGAGCGAGCATATACGTCCGTTTTCTATTTATAGCAAATGGCAAAAAAATTAAATTAATAACAATAATAGCAAATCATTGCATTGTTCAATTAATAACTAATCAAAATAACCTAATTACTAATTTAACAATCATTTCTTAATTATTGTTAAATCTATTTTTAAATTATTTATATACATATTTGATTTGAACATTCTTAAATGAAATTCAGCGTGTCCGCATTTTTTTCTATACATTATGGTGTACACAACCAAGTCTCTTCTAGACTTCATCATGCCTTCTTGTGCATTTGTTCTTTTAATAATTTAAAAACCATTTTAATTTGTGTATTTTTTTAAATCCCACGTTGTTCTATTGTACGTCTTTCTAAAAATAGAACAGCGCAATTAAACTCAAAGGCCATCAACTTTATAATCATATATCTTGTATTCAACGGTCTTTGCGTGTTTCTATGATATCCGCATAAAAGAAAACAACCAGCCGTGAACCAGAGGAAGTGGAAAAATCTGGCTCTTAAGACTTTTACATCTCTTAATACGGGTTAGTTAATGTCCTCGTATTATATAGGATTTCAGTGATGAAAGACCTTACATTAAAGATGCCTAACGATGAACTTAGTTTGTATATTTAGAGGAAATGAGTCAAAATTACATTTCCAACAATTTGGCTAAGCACCTGAAGCGTCAACGTACGCGTTAGCCTGGCAAGCCGCACTAATCCGGTAAACAAGCTAACGTATAACCAGATCGATCCGGTTTGAACTGGATTACCGCGGAGCGACCTCTCGCCAAATTGACTTATATTACGCTTACCGGTCGATGTATGCAGTGTGTAGAACTTCCTTACCAGTGTTTTGATCAGGTTATCTTGGGATGACTAGTGGGCAATTATAGGAGCATTAAACCGTGTGAGAGACATGGATGTTTAGCACATGAGCTAATTTTATTACCTACTGTATAAAGAGCATTCCTATTCTTCCAGAGTTTGGTATTCATGTTGAATAAGGTCTATAAAGCCCATGTCTAATATTGAGTTCGTTATTGTATTATATTAATATCAAACATAATCAGTCAATTCCTAGGAGCTCAGTCTAGATTTGTGTATGCCCATATGTATACTCACAGTCTATCCCATAATGGGTCATAAATGAGACTGTTGAAGCACTGTACTACACTTCTCTGCTTATCTCTTCTGGAATTACAGGCGTGATGTAAAGTTTCATTGCACTGTAATCTGCTACTACATAGCGTTTAAATCCATCAATTTTCGCACACTTCCATTGAATACTATGAAAATAGGTAAATAGTTATAAGTAGGTACATATTGGATCAAGGGATAATCCAGTTTAACATGCAGCAAAATTAGTTTGTGTGAGATATTTTGTAACAAGGAATGGAATGGATAAGGAAGGAATATGAGAATAACAGACCGTACAGACGTAAAATTACCCGGATATTTCATTAATGAGGGCAACAAGGAATTGTTGAATAATTAGCTCATTCCGCTACCAGGATATTAATTACCTTCATTAAAAATTACTGTGACGTCAATACTTGCTACGATGCACAAATTGTAATAAATACATATATTGAAACGTAACAGCGATACCAGATGTACATACATAATTATGTTAAGCAGTGGACATCAATTACTTAATTAAAACGATGATATGATAATGATAATTTTATGCATCGTAAGACATGAAAAATTTAGCGCTTAAAACGATTTCTACCGTAAATACAGTATCACACTATACGGTTATAAATAGGATGACTGTGTATACCTATTATATGAAATAGGTATTTGATTTTAGCAAAACATTTATATAAACTTTTGCATACCTCTATGTCTTTTAAGCCTTGCGAATTTTTACTGATACTTCAATAGTGCGAAAATTAATATTTTTTGCAGGTACATTTTATTCCTTATTTCTTTCCTTCACTCAGTCTTTTGGTATTTGATTATAAAATGTAATCTGTTCAACACATATCCTTCCTTTATATTTAAGCTTCAATTTATCCGTTCCTAAGTTTGCCTACAACTGAACCATACCTTATTCTACATAATATGAAAAGTAGCCAATGTAATCCTCCGGTTCCTGAATTATCTATATGCAAGAAATCATGACAATTGATGCGCGATTGTTGTACGAAAGAAGAACAAATCCACAATAAGACATTCACGTTAATGTTAGCGGAGATTAAAAAAAAATAAACTTTTTATACAGTTTTTGGTTTTTATTTTTTAAGTCACGTTTATCCATTGAAATTCCTTGTGATATTACGCTTAATACAGTCACTGAATAATATAATTCCTACAGATTTTTTTTCCTGTTAATAGTATTATTTGACTTGCCGTTTGTCTATTTTTGTAATATCATCCTTATTTTTTATTCTAAATTTCCACTTTAAGGAAATATTATAAAATAATCATGTACTTCCTGTATCCAACATTGTAATTATTAAATGTTCTTCGCATAGATAGATATTGGTAAAGTAATTAACGACGGCCGCAAGGAATTCTTATATAATTATCTCATTTTCCTCCTTACGATATTTATAGCGAGGGTTTAATGAAGCCGTGAATTACGTTCAAGCCTTAATAACGTACAATGTGTTATCCATGCCTATGTATTGAAGACATGCAAGTTATAACTTAAGATAACACTGGGCATATGTTGAGACTCATAGCCACTAAGAGGGACTATAATAAGTCTCGATTGGCAGTCGCCTTTACAACTGACATGACCAACGAGGCAGTCGCAAGGCAGCCAGATCGCGAGATTAATACAAACATATAATTGTGTTAAAGAAATATTGGTATCAACACCAGCTAATGGATAAAAAAGCAATTGGACGCTGTATCATTATTTCTAAAACCATCACATCCCAAGAGAGTTATTAAAATAGTAGATATTTGATAAAATATCCGAAATAAACGAGAAAATTTAAACGTAAAAATGCAACCCAGCGCGCATGTACTCGTAGTAAGAAACAGCTGTTGCAATTCCAAAATTCATGTCCAATTAAGCCAAACCAGATGCAATACAGCAGTTCCATTGTGTGGTCACAATAAACGTAAACTGTCATAACGCGAAACGACCAACGGTATTAAAAATTCCATCATGGTGGATAGCTCGCGGCGAACCCAGAACGGTTGAATACTGAACCAAGGTCACACAAAGGCTCTTTTCAGCTCTATTCACAAGAAGGTGAATGTTTTGCCACTATCTAAAATGACCAATAGACCTAAACGCCATCACGGAAATGTCACCCGTTTGACACCGGCATAACAGACATATTGCCCTCAAAGTGAGATTTTTTTAAAGTTCTTTCGGTTTCTAGGTATAACGTACATCGTTTGACGAAGTGCGGCCGGCGTTTGAAATTTATTCCTAAGGCTTATTTTGTTTCCAACATTTTGGTTCCATCTCCTTCAGGCAATAAATAGCTCTTGCTTTATTTTTGCGCCTAGCATAGTGGGTGAGTTTGAATAAGATGTTTTCTAAAGATATAGGTTGCTTTAATTACATGTTTTGAATAAGAAAAGCACTGAACTATAGTATCAAAAAATAGCGTCGAAAACTGAAAAACTAAAATAGTTTTGTAAAATTAAAAAGTTTAGTATAGGTTTGTCATTGCGAAGGTATATTATCATTATTACTTACACAGATGTCAGTAAAAAGTAGACCTTCCAACTAATCATTCATACATTATAAATTGTTTTGAAGCGAAAACACTAAAAGAGAGCAGGCAGCTGGCATACGAGTGAGTAACCACGACGCCCTCAGATGGTCAGCAACCGACCGCGAACAGAAGTGACGGGCTGTTGATATAAATTCGTATTAGTTATTAATGAGATTATTAATGTTAAATTAGATGTAGCATTGCAGAAGTAATGACTAATCGTATCATTATCATATATTATGTAAGAGCAGAGTAGAGTAACTTCACGCCTGTAATCCCCGAAGAGGTAGGCAGAGGAATGTAGCACATTCCCATGTTTCACCAGTTACTTTTAAATCCCACGATGGAATAGGTGGTGAGCCTATTGCTATATACCGGGCACATATCCAGACGCCGAGCCACTACTAGAAAATCTAAATTAGAAAATTTAGTAGTGCCGACCCGGGAATCGAACCCAGGACCTCCCGTTCGGCAGTCGCGCTTGCAACCAACACGACCAACGAGGCAGTCTAACTTCTATTTGATGGTTACTAAAATTACTTTACTCCTCCTGAGAACTAAGATGGTCTTCTTTAGTACTCGTGTGTATTGACAACCACAGCAACATACTTCCAATCTTTTTAAGGACAACAGAAAGCAAATAGGAAACGAAAGGAATAACAGCTATTCTATATATGTTTCTGAATTATACAACCGTATCTGATATAGGGAAGGGATATAAAACATCAAAGGTGCATCCTACGTCTACGATCCGATATGAAAACTGTTTATGGCATGATATCTTTAATGCTATTTATTTCCTTTGGCGTTGTAAGAGATCTTTCAGACGATACAATTCAATTTCTTAACATTAAGTTTAACATACGCACGTACATACATATTTCATGCTTATTACCCGTAGGGGTAAACAGAGACTAAGCAATTTCACCTATTACTGGCAGTTTTTTTGTCGGTTGTAATTAATTAATTAAATTCGTTATAAGCTTTTATTAAGTGTTATTTTCGACTAAATAATTATCTTTTGGTAAGCTAATACCCAGTTTTATAATCAAGTATATCATAAATAAACGATTTATATAATATTATAATATAAGCAGTTCCAACATTTATAAATACTGGTTTTGGTTCCTTTACAAACGAAGAGAATATTAGCACTGGATTTTTTACCTAACTGTTAGAATATTGTGATAGAATAATTATTATAGTAAGGGTTTACAACCTAACTTACAAGATAATACGTACAGAATTTTATAATTTTGTTTTTTTTTCATGGGGTTGTCTTTTTATTCAATTGTCTGTAAATTTAGAAAAGCTATTCAACTGAATTAATCCATATTTATTCTGAATGGTTTTATATCACTTATGACCTTATGTGACTGTTATAACAAGGATACCATAGTGTAATGAGGTTTAAATGATCTTTTTATAAAACCTATAATATTCTTATATTAAATGCAGCGTATAAAACGCTACAGTCTAGCCTAGATATAAGAGCGTACGTTATTTCTAAGCTTGTGTTTAATATAGAACGCAGTAACATAATGCTGCGTAGATGGCAGATTAAGTAATTTTTGTTAACAATTGTTTGTTTTTTTATGTATTTTTTATTCCATACTTCGGCTACAATAGTCATTGCAACGTCTTGTTATATTATAAGCATTTTAAATCGGAAACAATGTCTAGAACCCATGCAAAAGTACGTTTCAATATACAATATTCAACGGCTGTACGAGCAGCTTTGGACGGAGACCGATCAAGAACGCGGTCATCGAGGGTTCATGAAGTAATTCGGAAAGGTCGGTAACTCATCGAGCTTCACCGAAATGAAATATGTACGTGACTTACACCGGTACGTAAATTAATCATGAACAATATTATGTAGGCATTTCTTACTATAGATATTACAGGTTAGCTTAATAAAAAAAATACAGAATCATGTTACATATAGGGATCTTCGGTTTAAGTTAGTTTTTCATC
>DWDW01001143.1:0-12279 GCA_018245635.1 Mimoniades versicolor eupheme
GTAAACCGCTGCCTATTGCTTCCCCGATATTCAGGCGTGTTTTTATGTTATATATCCGTAATAAAATTTTCCTGATGCGTATCGAAACTATACGTGTGTTCAAAGGTGTTCAACGTTGAAGGCAAAATATTTGAAAGTACGGTGACATATTTAAAGGGTACCCTATCTTTTATGAAGCTCTGAGTTTTCGATCGATAACAGCTGATAGATCCGCAGAGGGTCAATATCATCAGTAGGAATAAGTGTTTTTCTATCATCTAATTTTTAGTTAATGTACCTATTACTCAGGTCAGCTTAGCAGAATGGAATTAAAAAGGATCTCAGCCGTAAATTTTTAAATACAGTACAAATTTTTAAGAGTACAAAACGCGTACTGGCGGCGCCTATAGATTTTCGAAACTCATTGTTTTAAACAACCAAAGTTATAAATTAGTATTACCCATAACTATTATTTTATCATCAATGCTATTAAAGTAGGTATGTCAACGCGAAAACTGCGCTGACTGTAATCATTCTTTTATTCTGTAGAAATATGCAGCGCATTTGATATCGTGTACATGTAGAATGAGCGACGTGCGTGAATCTCCATAACACAGAAATGAGTGCTGGATAGCGAGAATACGGAGCGCCGCGAAACGAAAACGCTCCTGTCGTGCGTACAACTATTATTATACACCTTTAACCAATACTCACTACTTCCTAATTGCATTTCTGGTTACTTAACTTTAAAAAAAAATCATCCGAATCAATTTCTGTTCCTTTTCGTCCTTTTATCGTTCCACTGTTGGAACATGGGTCTCCTTTCAGAATGGGAGGGTTAAGGCTATAGTCTGCCACACCGGCCAAGTACAGGTTGGCAGACTTCACACACCTAAAGAACAATTTATTTTTTTACTGTAAGATGTGCAGGTTTCCTCACGATGTTTTTTTCATCGTTAAAGCAGTGATAAAACGCACATTTTTAAGAGGTGCGCGCTAAGATTTCGACCCGGTCTCCCGGAGTGAGAGGTCGATTTTGAAATCACTAATACTACTAATATTACAAATTTTTCTTAGCAGGATTCACTCCTGCTTAGAAAATTTTAAAAATATCTCCTTTTTCATCGTGGAAGATTTAAAAAACCTACAACTACGAGGAATAACGAAGTTTTGGTCAATCCGTAGCAAAAAGATACATGTTATGTATTAGCAACCGAGTGAACGGTGTGGTTGAATAAATTAAATCGTTTAAACTTCCAACTCAATCACATCAATTGGTGCACAGTCCGTTTGTGGAGAGTGCATTGATCTCGATGTCCATTTTCTATGCAGTGATGCGTCGATGTCACGTTTCGGTGGTGTGACGGATCGCGTTACTGTGTGCTGATCGATTCTTGGTATCGTGCAATCTTTGGTGACTATTGTAATGTGATGCATAATGTCGGTTTCACTCAGTAGCATATTGTACAATTTCACGTTGTACGGGGACATATTGTTGTGAATATGGGATGTTCAACCTGAAAGAGGACGTTCTTGATTACAGTCAGTTTATGTCTCTCTAAGATAACTGTATACTGAAGTTGCGCCTTCTCGACTGATGTAGGACTACGATCAGTAAGATTAATCAACAAAAATCTAGGCGTAAATTGCTGATGTTTAATTAGTTATTTTTTTAGAATTACATTCCCATGATTTACACACATTCACTGCAATTTAAATAAAATAAAACTTTGCCCATATCTATTATAATTAGCGAGTATTTGAAATAATATATCGTATTATTTGAAATATAAATCAGAGTAATTGAAATATTATGTCATATATATTTCATATTATATTTCCTCTGTATTTTCCACGGAGAAGTCAGAGGACTACAGCTCACTATCACATTTCACCTGTTCTGTTAACGTTCTTCCTCCCGCCTCGGATAATAGGGTGGGCTTATTGCCATACACAAGGCACATACACAGACCGTGTAACTACTAGGGATTTAAAATTAGAAAAACCCAATAATACTTTGCACGATCCAGGGATCGCATCCAGGACCTCTTGCTCAGCAGTTGCATTTGCAACCACTACACCAAGGAGGCAGTTTAAATAAAAGTGAAGCATGATATTATTTTTAGTTCATGAAGTCATGAAAATATATGTAATTAACTTTTTCAATTAACATCATATTAGCATTCTCTTCTGTATTCTATGATTCTATGATTTACATTACATAGTCTTCTTGCGTAAATTTCTGTAAGCATTTTTCGTGATTTACACATAAACTGTGACTCAGTGAGTATAACTGCTAGTTGCTTAGAACGAAGTCTACAGAAAAGTTCCTAGCGGTTTTCGCCACGCGCCGAAATTGCCATGCGCGTGAATAATAGGCCTTTGCTGCGTTTGCCACTATTTAGTACAGCTAGGAACAATTAGCTATTGTTGTGGCCGCTGATACCATTTCATCGACAGTGACGTCACCATGGCAAGCGTTAGCCATACGTTATCTCGCTCTAACACATACATTTCTATCCCTGTGACTAATTTATTACGTGACTATAGCTTTCTTTAGAAAATCGCTATTTTAATGACAACTCACAATAAGTTTATCTTTTACTAGATAATTAACTTACTAAACACTTTTAACGTTGTAACTTTTTGTAATAAAAAACAAATCAATGAATGCATGTACCAGGAAAGCAAAAAATCGAAGCGGCCATAGCATTAGTCACTTTGCGGAGTCGGGGACAATGATCATAACATAGATATTGTTGCCGTATCACTAAACATAACAGTTATTTAATTTTTTTATTTTATCGGTTATGCCCTGTCACTTAGCTTTATACTTTTGCAACGATAATGCCTATTTAAAATAGGCAAGCGTGGACACGTCATCTTCTATATGTATATATATGTACATATAATAAAACTGTAACTGATAGCTGTCTGTATGTTTTTTTTTCACGCTATTCTCAAAAACGGCTCATCCGATTTGAATGCAGTTTTCAGAATTATATTGTGATGGGCTTCACTTAACATTCAATGGTTTTTTTCATTAAAATCGTTTAACAAATAAAGAAATTCTGTCAATTTATTTCACTGTGATGATAACTTATACATTAGTCTATACATATGGCACGTTTTATCGAAATCGAAATCTATGCGTACGAAGTCGCACGCACAGCTAGTACATAGTAAAACAAGAAGCGGATATCTTAAAGCCCGTCCCGCACTGTGGGGAACAATGCCCATTGTGCGATACTCTGTTACCATTTCACCAGGCAATTACATATGCTACTCACTCATTCACATAAAGGAAAGTACCGCTACCGGCAACTGTTCGTGGGTACTCTTACATGCGTTGATCATGCGCACGACACAGATGGCACCACATTAGAATTTTATGCCGATGTCATGGATACAAATATAAACAAGAAAATGAAATCTTAGACTGAGGACAAATAAATATTATTTAAATATTTTCACCACTTCAACTGTAATAGCCTTTCCTTCTTAGATGTTTATTCTTGATAGTATGGCTTGGTCATCATTTAGATCTAATAATACTCAATTCAATTCGCCCCACTCTTCTCTCACTATTAACTCTTCATGTGTATTTATATAAAAGTCATCCACTTAATGGTGAAATGGCTTACTCTCGTGATAACGACTTTGATCGTGTGCAAAACGTTTGCGTCCTCCTCCGAATACGAACAGTGTAGCTCGATTGTACATATTTGTACAATTGTATTTATCAGATGATTGCTGTACAACGACCATCACGTCAACGTCACAGTCCAAATTGCTAGTTTCATTGACCGTTAATTAAAAGTATGTCGGTAAACCGACACGTAAATCGAGCTTTTGTTTTTCTCGACCGCCTGCAAACCCAATTTCACGGTTTTGGTAACGTCGGGCAATTCTGAGGCGATCGTGGGGGCGGGCGCTCGAATAAACAAAGCGTATCGTAAAACCAATTCGAATCGCATTCCAATGGTTCCATAAAATATTGATAACGTTTTCATTTATGTTGCATGACTGTATTTGTTGATATCTTTCGTGATTTTTTTATGAGTATTTGGAAAGGCTCGCGCCGGCTCATACTCCATGTTTGAATGGATACCAGAATTGCTAAACATGGCTATTTTTATGGCCAACATTCAAATATGTATACACATGCCGTGGTCGTGAAAGTCGAGTTAGGTATAAAAATAAAGGTTGCCTCTTTACAAAGAAGCAAAGAGATTTCAAATATGATAGTAATAAAAATATAAATCATCCAAAGATTTTAATTACGAAGTAATTTGTCAGCATAATATGATTAATCTGTAATACAATAAAAACTAAAGCAATTTTACCTAAACTATACCTAAACGGTTTTATAACATTAATAAATAAATATGACGGCCCCGTTGGTCCTTTTGGTTGCAAGCGTAATTATCGATGAAATGGTCCTGGGTTCAAATCTCGGGCGGGGCAGTATTGGATTTTTCTAATTTAGTTTTCCTAGTTTGGATTTATGACTGGTGTATTGCAATAGGACGTAAAGATAACTGGTGAAATATAGGAGTGTACTGCACCCCTCTGCCTATATCTTCAGATATTACAGAGGCGATGTTACGAGTATGTAGAGTTCGATTTGTACTACGATAATATGAAAATAATAATGAGACAAAATAGAAAAGCTTACTCGCTACACTGCACATGTCGTGAATAATACCAGGATGGCATAATAACAACAGTCTTGGCACACAATGAACGCTGTTCTCTATGCATTCCGTCTTATTAGCGTCTGCGCCCAGCTCTTACTTATGCGCGCCTAGTAGTTCTTTGTGCATTGATATGTTACTTCCATCGTTCAAGAATTTGTTGGTATACGGAATAAGGAAATAAAAAAATATAGTTTCAAGGCGCATGATGGGAGCGATGGAAGAATATTAGAAGCGTCAGGATCTTGACTCAATTGAAACGCAAGCAGAAACAAGGACGAGGAAATTCTAAATGAAGCGAACTAGAATGCAACAGGGTTCTACGAAAGTTGTATTTGAGTACGAATTTGTATACATATGGAATATTTTTTAATATTTTTTTTAATGTTTCGTATGTCGAGCCAGGGTGGTGCTCCGCTATGCTCCAACACGATTGAGCTTAGATACATACGACTAACATTAATGCATGAAGATATTTTACTGTTTAGTCGTTAGATATCTCTTTTGTTACCACTAAACTCTGGTTATAGGAACCTACACACATATAATGGTCAGATATTGCGATCCGGTCAGTGTTCGATCGGATCCATACAATTCGTTGGTTACGGGTCATTTGCCTACAATAATAGTTGCGAGAGCAGTGGCATTGTTATTTCAAAAAGCATCGCTGTGAATAGTGAAATCGCCAAAGGGAATAAGACCTTGGATTCTGTTCGTTGCAATACAGGATGTTAAGTTATCACTTGATGTAAATTGAGTGAGAATGTCTCGTTAGTCCGGTGCTTGGGAGCGCGACTGCCAATCGAGAAGTCTCGGCTTCGAAACCCGGGTCCTGATGCTTGGATCATTTCCAATTTAGATTTCCTAGAAGGAATTCCTATTAGTGACTTGGATTGTGGATTTGTGCCCAGTGTATGACAATAGGCTCGCGGCTAACTCCCTATACCATAGTAGAACTTAAACGTATTGTCGGCGTAGGCGTTAAATCGTAGGCGTGTACTACACTCTACTGTCTGACCTGTTCGAGGATTACAGGCATGTTGCTACGTATGTTACGCTTTAAATTGAGTGTGCAAATTACGTTTGCATGTACGAGAATTTTTTTGTGACGTATATTATTTTAGACTGCATTAAGGTAATAAGGTATTCATGTGATCTATTATACGTGTTCGTTGCAGTATCAGCGTCACCGAAATACGATAAGATTACGTGGAACAATGCTTAACTTGTTTTATGTTTAGTATTGATAAAATGTTACACTTGCGTTCGATAAATCTTATTCATATCGTTTTGCAGTGCCTAAAATAATCTCAAGTGAAACATCAGATGTACTTTATTAATCATTGTGGGATTCTCTAATATTTAAATATAATATTGATGTCGTAATATTATAAATCGTAATATTGTAAATATCCGCAGTTGCCGTGGGGGTCCATATCTAATGATGGGACTGCTCGTAGTAGTCAAACGCAATAAACATTTTAATTTCTCGTCTATCTGCTTATAGCTAACACCGATCGGTTCACAATTACGTCACGTGACGGGACTTTTAACTGCAAATTGTAAGCAAGGCCCTAGCTAAGGTTTCTTGGAATGTTAAAAGTATTCAACAACACCCATTAAATGACACACAGTTCAAAAGAACATAATAATATTGAAACTATCAAGCCCATGGTATATGTAGACGAATGTAAAGCATCATTTACTTAACAAATGTTAGGGCGTTGGTATCGCTAAATAGTCGTGCTCTGAAAGGCAATGCCACTCTCACTTCCACTTCCGATCGGGTATCAGCAGCAGCGTTTTGTCTCTAATTGGTAATACGCAGCGGCTATCCAGTCCAAGCGACACTTTCGGATTACAGCCAGGGTTGGCAGTTCGTTAAAAGCCGGACGTTGCGGAAAAAAGTAATGGTATTGCAATTAAAAAAACGATGGTACATTCTAGAATTATCTGGAAAGCGAGAGTCGTATGGCAAGAACCCTGTACTTATTTACTTAAATTTGTGAGCTTTATTATTTGTGATAAGATTATACTCGAAATAAAGATAAATAATATCACTACATAATACGCTGTTTAGTGGATAAAATATCATTAAAAAAGGATTAGAAACCAGTTTCATTATATAGCACTTTTCTAATCTTTATTTCGCAATTATGTTCAAAGCTAGATGCATCATAGTAATGCTTAATACAATTGCAATTAAAATGTTTCTTTATTGTACAGCAAAAGACAGCGAAACAGAGAATACAAAATTGACGATGCGGAAAATGCACAAAAGACAGTCTTATCGCTAACAAGCGATCGCTACCTAATTGTCATTAATATCATCATCATCATTAACGACTTATTGCAGTCCAGTGCTGGATATAGGCCTCGCCTGAAAGGTGGCCCATAATCCAGACGTTGAATATATTATATAGGTACGCCTTTAATGTAAACTTTACTAAAAAATATACTAGCTGATTTTAACCCATAAAAATATGTTAATAAGACGTGCAAATAAAAGTGAAGCCTGAATGTTATTTATTATTCTGTACATATGAATTATGAAATATTATTTTAGTAAAAGGGTATTTCAGTTATACAACTGATATAACTCAAGTATCGATAACTCATACTTGAGAAAATATTACATATGTACTGATGAAATATCATGGACCAGTTGAACGTTCAATATACGTCAGCCCCGACCGCGACGGCATCTATCCATCAAGATAACGCAGATACGCCTGCTTTGTTTGCGTCGTTATCTGGCGACAGCTGTCCGCGGTTGTACGCGATAAGGAATATCTGCGGATTTTCTTATTTATTTAGACAACTCCTTTCTCTAAGCGTTCAACGGATTAAAGATGGTGTATCCACGTGATAGAGAACACGCTATTATAGAAGTGGAACCATTAAGTGACGAATTTAAAATGACAGCGACGATTACGTCATGTCATTCACTGATTGTTGGTGACTCTAGTCGTACTCGTGCATATTGCATACAAAAAATATTTTATTTATATTGTCTCTCACACTGAAATTTGATACTAAACTTGCTACCGCATAACTTCTTGATTTTCATGCATACATTTCTTGATTTTGACGAGTTTATGGTTTTAATAACTAATATTTTATTTTATTTTTAATTTTTGTGCCTGGTGTATGGGTAAAGACTCACCGCCTATGCCATATATGATCATAAACGTAACTGGTGAAACGTGGGAGTGTACTGCACAACAAGTATCAATTTTTATTATTTTTTGTAGGTAGGTGGTATATTCATTTATCCTGAATTAGAAGTTGCAATCTTGATACTCGAATGTTTGTTTTAATTTATACTGATTACACAGTGTACCGTATTCGCATTTCCTAAAAAAACTTTAAAACTACTATATAAAACATATCGTATAAACTTTATAAAATGATCACGCCTGGGAATTTATCATGATAGAAAAAAATTAAAATGACCGACTTCATTACCGTACAAAAATAGCTCCAACGCGAACCAAATTGGTTTTGTATCACCAATGCATGCATAATGCGTTTCGCATTCATGCATAATGTAATTGGATAGACGTGTTCCGAACATTTTTTATTTAATTGTGAAACCAGAGTGTCGTCTAAATTGATTCTACCACTACCTTCATAATTACCAACCACCTTATTGGCAATAAAATATAACGAACTATTTAAAATTCAAACAAAAAAAATTAACGGCTGTTTGAAATTAATCGCTATGGTCAAATCCACACTATTGTACCGTTCTATTATTATTGTATCGGTATTATTGTTAGCTGTAAATGTTCTATAATATTATTTGAATTGCAATACCAGATAATGATAGAGCTGTCATACTTAATCGGTTCTTTTGCTAACCTAATGTGTGAGTCATTGTTATCGCTTTTGTGGAATATAAATTTATTGAATATCACTTGTTGTAATGGTGAAGGAAAACATAAAGAGACCTGCGCAGCGAAGAATTGTCTATAATATTCTGTAAGATTTGTAAAATATGTTAACTGACATTATGGCCAACACAGCAATTTATAGTCTTAACCCTTCTCATTCAGAGAGACGACTTGTGTCCGACAATAAAGAGTTGATCATGATGAGTTTGTTAAAGCTTTTGAAAACTAGACTAAACAGTTCTAACTAATCATAACTAAACAAATAATTTCAACGTCAAAATCTGCGGTACGCAAAAAATACATTATAATACGCATGTAACGGAAATTGAATAGTAAATTATGAGTCTACCTACTGTGTTTAGTAACTTTCTCTTAATAACGACATTGAACAAGCTTTTTGTTCATCTTTAATAATTCAAAACGTATGCTATAATGACATTTATTCGAGCGTATCTTGAATACATAAATTAAATTTGCATTAATTAAACATTTCATATGAATATTCTCAGATATGTAATCTTAAATCAGAACCTCGTACACATTTAAACGAGTTTAGCGAATAGCATAAATTTTAATGTGTAAACTCTGCACGAAAGGCTGTATACCAAATGTATCACGAACTATCTATATTCAGAATACTTGACATACGAAAACGAAATTGAAAATATTACTCGTGTTGAATTAAAAATATTTCTAGTATTGTTTGGATATTAGTATGTGCTAAAGTTCAAGATTAAATGAGCAAACTCATTTAAGAAGATAAAATACCTGCATATATACTCGTATGTAATATTGTCTTACAATACGGAAGACATTATTCTGCAATGATCCTATATACACGGAACCTCAAATGTTTTCATTAAGACTAAATTTACTTTTGATTCGTTATATAATCGATTTTTATACAATTAAAACTAATTGTTGGATTTTGGGGTCGAAACCACATTATATTAATTAGGACTTTATAATTACATCTCCGTTGAAAAGAACAGTTCCTTGTTGTTGAAAGAAGAAAATTCGTAGACCGATTAATTTTTTTTATTGACTGCGTTACAACCGGTACTGTTTTATTTCACTTTCACGGCTTTTAGTAATGTTCCATTTCATCAAGTTACGATTTGCAAAGGTGATAAATGAAAGCGCAAATCGAATTCTATGTTACCTTTATAATATCATGAAAAACGTTCCTTTTTAAGTAAAAGTAATAAAGATCTTACATTAAATAGACGTTGTGTAGCTGTACAATTATGTTAATAAAACATTTGCGTTTGCTTAATCTACAACAACTAACAAAATTACAAACACACAATATAAAAGATTCATAATTGGTTTGTAGACAAACCCTTTTCATCACTTGTTATGTTATAAGTCATAAACCACATACTGCATTATAATCTTATATGATAACGATGAAAATACTACATCAGACTAACTAGTATAATATGCTAAATAATTTTACAGTTTAGTTAACACAACGGTCATCACGTCAGCTACTCGTATGTAGCAGCTTTTGGTATAGTTTTTTGTTTCTTCCAACTGTCTTCGGATGGCAGAGAAATGAGTAAAAAACTTATTTTCTTTTAGCGAATAGTTTAAACATCGTGGATGAAAATCTAGACTATACAGCAATAAAATGAATAGTGCCGTAACAGTTCCTTTCTCTATAAGATAGAGTGGAGTTTATTTAGCATTACATCACGCTCGACATCGGATCGGCTTGTCCCGCACGTTTCATTTTTGTGTCATGTAGAGTTCTTCACGATCTTAATCTGATATCGTGAAATCTTTTGCTCGTAGTGAACGGTTAGTGTAGAATAAAAATTCCTCTTCTTAAAATATCTTATGGCAGTGTACTGTGCCAATGTAGCCGAATAGCCTAATAATTGTGTATACGAATAAATGAAGCTTTTGTGATCTTAAGATTAGATAAAGTCTGATTTACGGTTTGAAAAAAATATTAACACATAATAAGTAGATTGCATGTAACCGGAGTTGGAGTTAGAATGTTTTTAAAACGAAAGAAACAAGTGATTGTTGAGATACACTTCATCCGTATTTATATAACAAATGCTAAATCAACTCTTTCCGTCCGTACGCCTAGCAGATTTGGATAATTGTATGGAATATAAAAGTACAAAAATTTTAACTGTGAAGATGAACGTGGACCATTCGTTGCGGTCTATTTTTATACTACTCGTGTAATATTCTTGACACCGTATTTCCAGATAGGGGCACTTTAAAAGTTATTTGCAAGCTACGAAATCATTAAACTAATGTTCAATACTATATTAACAATAATAACAGATAATTTACTACAAACACATTTTGACATTATTAAAGTGTAATTATGTTATTATTTCCATTCGTAATTATAAAAGAAATGTTTGGAATTGGAAATTTGAAAAAATTTGCAAACGTCTCTTTTTATTTAGACCCAGAGAAGCGGCTGTACAACGACTAGTATGTATTATTATAAATGACAGTACAAATTATCTTGTCAAATATCATTTCCGGTTATACAATAATTTAGGCAGAATACGAAGGTTTAAAATGAAAGGCGAGCGTGAAGAATGCAGTCAACGAACCGACGGAAGAAAGTCGAGATTTTTTTACTAAGCATACTTCATATTGTCGGCTTGTGTCTGCGAGTAAAACTGATTTATTATGTCACTGTACATTTTGAGCTATTGTATTTACTCTCACATTAAAAACGTTGTTTATAAACAGTTGAATGAACAATTTCAACGTTCCGTTAGAATTAATTGTACGATAATAGAAGCGCCGGCTGCGATAATTTTACCCAGTCAGCGTAGAAAGCGCTTCACGCAGCAAGCCAATTTTTATTTTATTTTTAATCTGTCACAGATCAAATTAACTCATTGCTTGTCATAAATATTATAATGAATAAGACATTAAAAAGTTATTATGAAAAGTTAGGAATATTAATTTCGAATGGCGTGAACTTTTAAACCTCGAATATTAAAACGATAATTACATATTCATTACCACATATAAACGGCGTGGGCATTAAAGTGTTATTCGGCTAGGTGCACGAGAAAGCTCGTACTAAATGTACAATTGTATTGTTCTCGGCGGCCTGGCGCACCGCCGCGCCGCCGGCGCTGTGTGGGAACGTAATGCACATAAACGATTTGAATCTTTGTCTTTCAATATCAGTCATGATGCTTGATTGAATACTTCATTCACGCAAGAATAAGGTATGTAATTACTGGCTATTAATTATTAGTATCTTATGTAAAGCTGAGTACTGAGTAGGGTTGTAATTTGCACCTTGATTATCACCAAAAATTGACTAGTAAACGTTAAAGCTAAACTACTAGACGTTAAAGCGTCCTAATAAATATGTCATATTCGAGAATACTCACTATAGATACATCGTGTTTGCGATAAATTTATAGCCTATAGATCATATGAATAACTAGACCACAGATCAACTGCGTGAGAAATTTCTAGACGATTAATTATACCGCTGCAAAAAGATCACGAGCGTTTTTTGCTAACACGAAAATTACAGAATCCGCCGACACGTGACACTGTACACCCTCGTTCGCGTGGAAATGGGTCGATTAAATGCCCGTACAGAAATTATTCCGCGCACGCGCTGCGATTGAAAATCCGTTTGCGGTATATACGTTCCATTATCCTTATTTTAAAATAACGGAATTGTTTAGAATTACGGTTTTCTT
>DWDW01001144.1:0-12277 GCA_018245635.1 Mimoniades versicolor eupheme
AAATAAAATATATTTTTTATGAAAATAAGTGTCCAAATAATAATAACCCGTATTTTAGCTTTTCTTTTACAGACTGTTATAGATGTCAGAGATTTACTGTCCTATTTTTAATCCCAAAAAAAATGAAACAAAATGTTGCGTTTACGCAACAATGGGTATGGGTTAATAAAAAAATGTTCGTTTCCTAGGAATCAAGAGTAAATATTGACTAATACCAAAGTTGTTTATTTTTTAAATAATTATGCCTTAACGAATATTTTAAGAAACTAATTCCGTGAGATAGTTCTTCTAAATAGGTACTTCAAGTTAGGTAAAAAGGTGTATTTAATAGTGACATTCTGTGGCAACAATTAACTACGATTCTAAGCAATTACACACTCGGAGCGTTGTACAATAGGTTTGAAGAGCTGCAGGCTTGCAAGTTGGTTTTAAAATGCTTGCTAAGAATTTCATTTTTCTTTTTCAAACGTAACACCTAATATCACGCCATTAATCGACGAAGGGGTAGGTAGAGGAGTCTCGTAGACTTCCACGTTTTTCCCTTAATGTCATTCGTCCCATTTTGGAATAGTAGGTTTTTCAAATGAACATATTTGACGTCAAAGCTTAAATTGATCTGTATTTTATAACTAAAATCAATAATTGCCTAACGTAACATCACGTCATCCCCGAAGAGGTAGGCAGAGGAACGTAGAACACTCAAACGTTTCACCAGTTACATTTACGTCCCACAATGGAATAGGTTAAATTAAAAAGTACAGAGACAAAAAAACAAGCCCTAACCTAATATTTGTTCCTCGAATATATTAAAACTCATGTTTAATGTCTAGCAGCTGTATTTGTGCAAATATTAGTAAAATACATTATGTTACATAGCGCTTCTTCATGTTGATTTAAATTTAAATAAATCATGCCGTTTAATTATAATTGGTAACCTGTTAAAAGTTAAAATATAAGTGGGTAGATAAAATACTGAGACCTTGTGTTTGGTTGTCGAGATAAGGGCCATTAGGGTTGTCGATATTTTATCAGAATATAAAGGAACTAAAAAGTTGATTGAACATCTCTTTTGATGAAAATATAATTCATGTACTATTTCAAATTGATATTCGTCTAACAGTAAAAGTAACATTTAAATGTTAAACATATGTCTATGAATGCAAAAAACTTACAAAATAAGTACATAGGTACTTTGCGAACTGAAGGTTTGTGTATGTTTGGTTTATTCGGTCCTTCCATTATTTTTGACAACGCTGCATATAAGCTCTACTGTACGTAAATAATAACAAAGCGAACGCGACCTATGTAAAATGCCATTAAATTATATTACGTCGCATTATGCTTAAAACATGAAATCCTAATGGGAATAATTAATTCTATTTTTACTCGGCGCGCCTTAATTAATTTGATCTCGTATCAATGAATATTAAACGGACAATAACGATGCTCGAAAGTTTTTGCAACTTAATGTATTATTCGTCACAGAGATGACGTTCGTTTTTCAAATTATCCAAACTCTTGGATTACGTCCAACGCGGAAATTTTAAATATTGAGTAACTTGTCTGTTGTTATATAGAACAACATCGTTTATTGCTTCATAGATCTATATATATCACAATAGTCGTGAGTTTAATTAATGACAGACGTCTGTTCCAGATACGAGATTAATTATTAACAGTTGTGCTTTATTATAAAACGGATGTAATAAAGGAATTAAATTAAATGTACCGCTCAAAATTACTTTTTAATTTAATTTACTTTAATGTCACTGTCAAATTTATCTTTTTCATACGACATCACAATTTGCCAACAATATTGCCGTTTTAATGACAGAAAAATATATTCTCTTATAATGTGTTACTTACCAAATTTTATAAAATATCCCGAGTTAAACCTGGACATCCAGCTAAATTAACTTGTTATGTATTTTTACGAGATTAATTGTGAATTATAACATCCCACATAAGAGGTAGACAGAGGAGTATAATAACACCCGAGAGTGTTCGACGATGATGTTATACGTCAAACCATGTGAATTTCAAGTCAGAAAAAACAAACAATACCCGACCCATGGTCGAATCCAGTACCTCTCGATCTGCAGTTATGCTTATAACCATTCGACTTACGAACTATAATTTCAAATAGTTGTAATGATTGAAGTCTATTACATAACATTTGAATTGGTGGTTTCATTTTGACGTATAGAAAGTGTTTCATTATTTCATTTTTAATCTGTTAATCTGCATTTATTGTTTACGGCATAATGTTTGGAAAATTATAATGGTGAGCACTTTTTTATTGTAGCTCTTATTGCTTTCCAGGTACCAGGATAGTGTACGAGAGGTCTTTCATGATGTCTCTGAGGGAGTCGCCCATTTCACGGACGCCGCCTAAGTGCGCGTTACCAGCTGCTCTACTAAAGAACCCTGGTTCGGTGCCCGCTGCGCAGGTGCAGACAACGCCGGCGTCCAAACCTCGCTCGAATTCCATCTCCTTTGACGAGTCACAGGAGACGTTCAGCATGGATCTCTGATTAGGATAGGGTTGTTTGGAAATGTATGGTAACGTGCGAAATTAACGGAGAATAAAGAATGCCCCGGTCACTATACTATAATTTCTTAAACCGCGAGTAACTGGCTGAATATACGGCCGTAAATCATGTAGTCCAGTCGTACGAAGTTAATTAAAAAAAACTGTTACTATAAATATTTTTTGAGACAGTCCTATGCGCAAATGTTTATGTAAGTGAAGATTTTGACTGATTTTCCTTTTTTTTCTGCACATTGAACATGTTGAACATGTCAATGTCAATGTTTAACACACGGAATACATAAGTCGTAATTGCGATAAGCCATAGACTATATTCACAAAATTTTTTATTTTCATTATTTTTTATTTATAATTTAAATATGCGAAATAAATTTTTTAATTTATGACAACAGTTTTAAAAAGTAACTAACGAAACTTTACCCTTACTTACTTTACTTTTTTAGTGTACCATTTTACTGCCATCAAAGTAAGTAAACTTAAAAATCCCAAGCTGTATTCGCCAATTGAAAAAGTTCAAAAACTTATTCATGTATTCTTTATTTTTAACAAATTAAATCTATTCGACTATGACTTTTTACCAACAACCAAACCATAGATCTAAGTGTTTACTTTAGTTTTTTTTTATTGGCTCTTTTAGAGTGTGTGCAGAGTGTACTGTCACTTGTATTTCTACTATTAAGTGCTTATATGTAGTTTGCGTTAAACGCAAGTATGTTAGAATAATTATAATATTTTTTTTTATTTTAAGCAAGTGCCATGATAACATAGAAGATAATTTTTATTGAATAATTCTCTTCTCAACTTGGTGTTGCTATATTGTAATCTCAGAATTATTGAGATAAAATTTTATTGTTGGTGTCATTTTAGTTATAGTTATGGTGCGTTTATATAAAAAATTAATTTGAGCACTTTTACATGTCATGACACACTTGGTCGTACTGTTATTCCACATAAATTATTTATGCAGTCCACATTATTTATGCAGTCTTTTAATGAAAATTATCAGTCATTAGTATTCATTACGCTGTTTGGTTGCAACATTTAGTATATAAACGTACCTATAGTTTTTACTGGTCACAGTTATTTTATTTACTAAGATTGATGTATTTATAAAAGTGTATATGCAATAGGTTATTGTACACGAGTTGTGTAGGACGATACTAAATAAGTATGTTGTTCCTCAATTCAATATCCGCACCTATAATAATATCTTAATTTTAAAAAATAACTTTTAGTATCTATAGTTTTTTTAAATGGCGAAAACTTATAACTATATAAGTTCAAAGGACTACCAGGCGCTACTGCCTATCAACAATAGTATCACGAAAGTAATTTAAAACATTTAAAAATCCAATCAATTGTTATAATATTCGAATAAATAAATATCGATAAATATACCGTATTTAAATACTAAATATCTATCAGCACGTCATGATTCGGTTAAAATTCGGTTAACATTTTTTTGTTCCTCTCAAACTTTGTATACTATTTGGTTACTGGGTGTTATTGTAAATAAATTCTTAGATGTATGCTTTTTGTTCTTGAATGGTTATAACATTCACTACGTTGTTCCAAAGCATTTATCTACTAAGTATACATCATATACTATAATGGTGGAAGTCTCTCTGTAGAGCGTAGTACATAAATAGTTATCCTGTTTTTTAATTATATTTGTAATACATTTTTTGTATAATATACCTTGAAAGTACAATAATCATTCTGTATTGAATAATGAGGGCTTAAACGATATATTTATTGGCTGAATGTGTGCATTCGCGGCGTTACGTCATGCTGTAGCAAGCGTGCGGTCGTTAGGTTTGACGTGTTTGTCAAACGAAAAAGTGAGCGTTTGATTTTTGTCAAGTTAAATCTATGACTTTATATTTGTCCAAAATCAACACTTTGGACTTTAAGGGTTTAAAGTTTTACTGAAGATTTTGTTTGTTTCAACTATAGTTCAATTATTCTACTAAAATTGTTGATAGAACGTTTGTGTTGAAAATCACTAGCTCTCACCGCTGAAATGTAAAATTGAAAATGTAAAATTTTATGAAAATATGTATATCGTTTCAGTACACATTCAGGAACTGTGTCTTATATATATATTTGTCTATTTGTATATAATTTTCATTTGTGAAGTATACACACTTAAAATGAAGAAAGGAAACATAATTGTGACAATTCTCTAATATTTATATGTACTCGTAAATAAGATGACAACTATTTTGATATTATGTACCGAAATACACAATTACCAATACGAAATACACAATTTGCCAATGATGGATAATAAAAATAAATAAATAAATATTTCAGTTTATTTTTACCCAGTTCCTTTAAAAATGTTCTAAGTGTAATCTAATATTATTCCCTTATATTATTCCCTTATAGTTAACAGATGATGTTGTAAAAGTTGTAATACAGATCGGTATCGCTTAAAGCATCATGACCTCGTTCAGTTCAACGCATCGCGAAAACAGTGTCGAATTTGAATTTAAAGCTCGTATGGCCTAATTAAAAAAAGTCCCGATGGGGGTGTCGGAACTAGATTTTGAAAAGCAGTTTTAAAACTACATGCGGGGTTAAAGAAAGAGTACTGTTTAAAGTGAAGTACTCTATTGGATTGAAGGTTAATAGGAGGAATATTTAAACTTAAGTGGTTTAAGTTTCAAATGCATTTACTTTAAACGGTGTTTAAGTATATTTATATACCTAATTAGGTAACTGTTTAGAGTGATTTAAGTACATTAGGTATGTCCGTGTTGAGGCCTAATCGTCGTCAGATTAACGCAAGGTGCGCCAATTCAAAGGTTGTTTGCGCCCATTCATATGTACGTATATCCAGTAACAGCTTAGAATTTAAAAGGTTAGATTTCGTGATCCCAATCCCTGGTTTACCATGTGAATTCCAGACGGATTCGCTGTTTAATTTATTTACTGAAGTGTCAAACGTTGCTTAGTTTCCATTGCGTTTTATTGTTTTCAAGGACTTTTGGCGATAATAAAGTGATGATAATTAACTTGATGGTCTATGCGTATGTCGAAAGTTTTTAATCCACTGTTTAGGTATAGAATAACTATCTGTTTTATATAATAAAGGTAGCTTAACGTCCTCTTTAAAATACGGTAGAGAACAAAATACGAAAAAAGGTTAAGGGAATCTAATTAAGTTAATTGCTTTAATATATGTTTGCACATAAAAATCCTTTAGCATATGTTGTCCTGTACATCTGCCGATGAAGTTCTAGTGGGTAGACAATGCTCTTTCATTCAGAAGGTAGGGTTTCTATGGGAACTTCTCCTTTATACAACGATGACTTTGGTTACTTGACTTTGGTTGACAATGATTACTAACATTGGTTTAACACATCTGCACACGGTATGGAATAAGATTACAAGTTATTTGTGATGCTATTGTGTTATAAAAATGTTTTACAATTTACGTAAACAATTTTTTGTATAATTCTATGTAATTAATGCGACATTCTGCAGAGATTGCGTTTGTAAAGTTTCCCAAGCGATATTTTTAGGGGGTAGACTTGGTAACACCCCGTCTGGTAATCAATGGGGTCTGCATCAATGGGGTAGCTTAAATATTTTAATGTTTGTGAAACCCTTTGTGTTTACTCGTATTTAGCTATGCCACCGTCATATCTAGTGTCAAAAAGTCAGTGATTTTCTCAAACGACTTTTCCACTTTATAGGAAAGATTTAAAATAGTATTTGTTATAATTTAAATATTCGAAACTTTCTAACATGACATAACATCACGCCCGTACTTCCCGAAAGGGGGGCAGAGTAGGTACAGCACAGCCTACTATTAGTAGAAAATTCTATAGTGGCTTCCTTATTAAGTCATCGAGTGAATTTAACATTCTTTAAAAAACAACGCGAAAGCATAATACGAGCAACTTATTATTCAAAACACGTGTGACTAATCGGATCACTGACAACGTTTGCAAAGACGAAACGCGTGATGATTTTCGTCTATTATCACACACTATTTGCAATTCGGGCTCTCCATTGTACGAATGTAAATCATGTTTTGGCGAAGTTCATTCAACTTTTGTATTGTGGTGCTCTTCGAATCCATCACGTGATAGACATGTGTCAATATTATTTTGAACTTAATGCTGATGAAAATAAGGTTGATAATAAATTGCCCGTGACTTTCCAACCCCTAGTTCACCCTCGCTCGCCCTCCCATAATCTGTCTGGAACTAATCGCTTTTGATATTTACTACTGGTGGGTCTATATTGCGGGATTGGAATTGAAACGTCATGGATTTCGGACAGCGAGAGCGAATTCAGAAGCCATACAGCTGTCCACGTGTAATTCTAAGATAAATTAGATATTGAGATAAACTTTAAATAAATAACATAACGCCTGTATATCCCCGAAAGGGTTGGTAGAGGAGCGTAGTACTCCCACTGTTTTTACCCACGTTAAACATCCCTGGAAATACATAGCAGTCTGTCATAATCAGTCGCGTTTGAAATTACTACATTGTTGGTCGTGATCGGTTCGGAGATCGGCAGGTCCTGGGTTCGATTCCCGGGTCGGGCACTACTAAATATTCGTAATTTAGATTGTCTAGTAGTAGCTCGGAGTCTGGATGTTTGCCCCGTGTATGGCAGTAGGCTCACCACCTATTCCATAGTGGGACGTAAACGTAACCGGTGAAACGTGGGAGTGTTCTACATTCCGCTGCCTACCTCTTCGGGGATTATAGTCGTGATGTTACTTTTTTTACTTTTTTTTTATCATTCAAGTTATTTGCATGAGTATTTGAAACGCTAAAACCCCAATTTAGTTTTACCGCGCACAGCTATGTTATTGATTATTCTTGAACACGTAACTCATGGCAAGCCACGGTTTGCTGAATGGCAATATGTCACCCCCTTTACTTCAAGCTTGAGTGAAACTTGTTATGTAACTTGTATGTTAAAACTTGCAAATATTATAGTGTTCTGTTAGACGAGTGGTTAATAAACATGACACCTGTGTTGGGGGTCGTGGGTTCGATTCCGATCTAGGATTTATTTTTGGTGATTTACACATATTTTTTCTATATCCAAGTGTAAAAGTATCTATAAAAGTAGAAATTAACATTTAAAATATTATCCATTTATCAACAGCCTGGTTCCCTATATACCTACCATAGGACAAGCCCTGCATATTTTGGGAGCCAGAAGTCTTGGGATCACGTTGTAATTATACTGTACATTCATTATGAATGTAATATTATTATGAATGTAATATTATTATGAAGTATTAGCATATATTTATTTTGTTATTAGCTTTTGGAAGTGTAGGTACACTTATCTGCCTACCTCTTCGAAGATTACAGGCGTGATGTTATTTTTTTATAAGCATTAGCATTTTTGATTTTTAATTTCATATAGTTTATTGTTATAGTCTCGGATATAATTCTATTGTACATTTACTCGTATACAAATATACTTCAAAACGATTTCAAACGTTACAAATGTAATGTAGACTAGATATTTAATTACATACATACTTGTCGCAGTTTTCTGGTGAAATCAAGTATTTATTCAAATGTGTCTTCAGAAAGAATTGAAAGGAGGCAGAATTATTGCTTAATGTTATAATAACCTGAAAAAATTGAGATCAAAACCTGAATTTCTGTAGTTTTTCGATAAAATCAATGTCAAAAACCTAGACTGGCCCAGTTTTTAAATCTATGTCAGCTGAGGACTACTTTTTTCAAATAAGTTAAAATCTTAGAAACTATAACTGATTATTTATTAGTCGTCATTTAATTTAAATTTAGTGTTAAATCAATATTGGGTACGTAGAATGGTGGTTACCAAGAAATATCAACACTGAGTAAAAATGAATAAAGCAATCTACTAATTTAACAGAAGCTTAGTAAAAAATATTTTAATTCTCAGCAAACAGTGATCGCACAACATTTTATTATTTGAGTTGCATTTGCGACTTTTGGAACTTGCATATTTATTATCTTTTAGGGTAAGAAGTGAAGATTGATTATCTTAGATAAGGCCAGGCCTGACTAGCCTTACTTACTGATTTTGACATTCAAGTAGCGTGCCATGCTGTGGCATAAAACTTTGGCATTCCAAAAGAATACATACATATATATATACCTGTTGGAGTTGTGTCGGAGATAATAGACAGGTAATGAAATAATATGTAGATTGACTTCAACAATTAGATCTCAATAGTTCAAATATCATTTAATCAAACTGGTTCATGAGAACACTTTTGTACGTCAAAGTAAAACTACCACCGTTTCGGAAAATGATTCGCTATGGAGAAGTAACGGCGAAAGAAACTCAATAGGTGATGCTCCATAGCTACTTCGTCATTTAAATCAAGTCTGAGGAGGTGGCCCTGCTGTTGGTGCCGTAGCCAGCGCTTGTCTTTTTTTTTACGCCAGTGTAATGACGTTTTTATTCTTCTTTTTATAAACGTCATAGTCAATTGACAGTCACAAATTATTGCACCAGTGCTATCTCGCCGATATACCTATACACACCTAACATTAAAAAAATAAAATGTTTGACGGTGTCAATGAAAAATATGATAATTGTAGATGATCCGAGAGTAGTATTTGCAGTAAATAAATTGATATGAACACATCAATATATAAACGTATCGACACGACAGTGAACAGCGGCTTACCCGCTGTCACGTAAGTAGCCATCCTGTGAGGCTTCGTAAACTCATTACCGTCGACCTCGCGCCGCCCGCCTCTCTGATTTGTTACAATATTTTGCCATTATTTTCCTAATAAAGTGGCTGATGTTCATATAGCTTGCCCTACTGTTAGCTTGTCTGGAGAACATAACTGGAACCATTGGATTCAAGAGACTCACAATGGGATGGATTGGCGCCTATTAGGGAAGGTCTAGTAGTGTATTTGTTTTTGCTGATGAATGGAGTCATATTTATATATGGATGAATTGATAGTTAGATCTAAAGCAGGCTGGCTTTGATGGATGGAGGGATTGCTGAATTGATATACGTATGTTCAACAAAAAAGAAGCGTATTAAATGTACCTATCAGGGTTGAGGTGCCTGACCAAAAAACATTTTCACAACGAAATCATCAATTTTGGTTTGGAACCAACAACACGACTCTAAATCTTGTTACCCACTGTTACTTAATATTTTTTGTACAATATTTTTTGCTCTTATAAGACACAAACTTCCTGGAGCTCATGTTTGGGTTAGATGGCAGTTAGGTCCCTATATTCACCATGCTGATGGAAGGATTCATGCTATGTATACACTATGATGATAGAAGGGGACAGTTCCCCATAAAAAGATGCGACAACTTACTTCAGCGAAAGCTTAGTATAATTTAACCTTATTTCTTAGTATATTTTAACCAATTTAACCTTATTTCTTGTATTACAATTACCTCGACTATTATTTTTTACCAAAATTAAGTAGTTATATCTTGCATACATAATATTTTCACAAATATACTGGCTAGGCAGAGTCAAAATTGTAATGTTTGAACAGTTCTTGTAGGAGCTTCTGACATCGAAGATCATAAATACTTCTTATATCTTTCTTTTGTAGAATAAAAAGGCGTCGATGTTTGCAGCGTTACCCCGCAGTAAAATACCATGGGACAATATATTGTGAAAGTTATTACAGTAAACGAACCTAACAATGGCTATATCATTAGGTTGTTTGATTTTATTACAATATCAGCTGCAGCACTAAGTTTACTACACAAATTAGATATGTAAGCGCTCTACTGCAACTTAGAATCTATATTTATCCTTAAGAAAACTGTCTCATCCACTAATTCCAGGTGATCACTTTTAATGATAACATCCAATTTCCAGTTTTTTACATTGGGTAAAGGGAACCTGAAGCATTTGGTTTTTTTGTTGTTTAAGACAAGGTCGTTTGCGCTAAACCAATTATGGATTCTTTGAAGAGCTTCATTTATGTTATTGGTCTCTTTATTATTGGTCTTTTTAATTTAAATATCAAAGACGAGTTATCCGCAAACAACGCATTATTACATAAATCTTGCATTGAGAAATGTCTTGTGTTGTGAAAGATACCTTTTGTTTATATACACCAAAAACTAAACAGCGGACCTAAAATAGAGACTTAAGGAATGTACCTTTAGTACCTACCTTTGTAGTTATATAAATTTGTACACATTTTAACTGACCTGGAAATGTCATTTGGAGTCAATTTGAATACGTTAAAGTCGCTGACTTGCAAAAACGTTTACGTATAAATGAAAAAAATATATAACATTATAATGTCAGTAATATTTCAGAAAGTTTTAAATCAAAACTTTAAAATAATAAATAATTACAGAATATTCACTCGTAATGATGCCAGCAGGGAAAAAAATTAAACAAGTGTATAAAAAACTACGTTCGAATGTTTTCTCAGTCCGAAATAATCGCTTTCAAAATGTAACAAAATAAAAACTGGCTAGCAATGTTCCGCACTTAAGGTTTTCGATCTTTATGCTCTACAACATTATTGTGTAATTATATTATGCGTAATAATTTTTTTTAATATATTCTCATGTCTCGAAATTAGCCAAATTGGAATAAATTATTGGACGTCTGCTTTGTTCCAGATGCAGTGGTATATCACAGCATTTTATTTGAAAAATTATGCTTGACTGGCATTTCTTCTGTCTCTACTGGCTTCGAAAGACAAGTTAAGCAGTTGCTTCCGGTCGAAGAATCGATTACATCTCGCTTTAAGGGTCAATGACGCGAATTCGGTTACAGACATCTTCTTTGCTACAGACATTTCTATACTTCGTTCCAGACAAAACAAATTGTTAAATTATTTGCCGTAATGTAAAAAGATATCTTGTGGCCGACTTGTAGATAAATTTTTCGATACACATGGCGTCTTTTCAAGATGACGTCTTTGTTCGTCCTGTCTTTGTGTTGGAAGAATGTGAGGATTACTCAGGGTAATGTTGAAGACAAGCTTTTACGTTGATGTTAAAAATTTTCAACAAAAAATTCCATTCATAATATTATTATTATTCTCCGTTGCACGTTTATAAAAATAGGTAACTTATTTTATTATAGGTGTAACATTAAAAGTGCACTTTTTTTTGAGAAACAAAGCTAAACTGGTGACTTTCATCCTTAAGAATTTCTTTCCTTTCTGATTTCATTCCACACGGATGCTTTATATTTCGTTGTGTAACTCTAAGGAGATGGAAGCCGTCACGATGTGAAGATCCATGTACTTTCCGCATCTGTGGGCGTTTGAATGGGCTGTAATTATGATGACGGCTGAGCCGTATCTGTTTATTTGTTAGCTCATTTGTGCACGATAATTTTTAAAACACGGTGAAAGGGCTTAATTTAATTTTTCGTAGAAGCTAAACACACAAACGAAGAACAAAACAAAATCAAACATTTTAAACTTCAACAGGTTCTTGACGTCGATTACAAAGAAAATGTATTGCAACATTGATTTATTTTATAACTTAATTAAACTTAACGTCACACCTGTAATCCCCGAAAAGGTAGGTAGAGGAATGTAGTACACTCCCACGTTTAACCAGTTACGGTTACGTCCCCCGATGGAATAGGTGTATATCCAAACTCCGAGCTACTAGTAGAAAATCTTAGCTAGACAAAAGCAATAGTTGGTGCAGTGGTTAGTGAACGTGACTGTTGCGCCGGGGGTCGTGGGTTCGATTCCCACCCAGAATAAATATTTGT
>DWDW01001145.1:0-12277 GCA_018245635.1 Mimoniades versicolor eupheme
TCCGACCCGGGAATCGAACCCGGGACCTCCCGTTCGGCAGTCGCACTCGCAACCAACACGACCAACGAGGCAGTCAACTATTTAATTATTTCACAAATCTCCCCTCACGTCATGAGCAAAGACTCTGGTCAATATCTACTTCTAGTATAGTATAGTATTCCCGTGCTCTACATAGCATTAGAAACGATCCTAAAATGTACAGGTCCTACAATGTCGTAAGAAATGACATTGCATCTCAAAAATCCCCATAATTTGTTAAACTTAGACATTTATAACATAATTTGTACCCCAGACCTGCCAAATGGGGCGATGAAAACTAAATCACTACACGGTTATTACTAACAATTACGCAATTGTTTTCGGCAAATAAACATGTATTAATAATTATCTTGTAATTATAAAAGAATTTCCAGTTTGCGCTACCAACATGGTCATAGTTGGTCGTGACCTCATGTTTTAGTGTCGATTGTCTATGTTCATATTTACGATGACAGCTACCATAGAGCTGAGATACTATTATGGCGTGTTCAACATTTCCCTTACCAGGACACAGACTTCGCACTTTGTACCCATTAGTTAGTTTGAAATATTCACAATGTTTCGTTTAAGAAACTTAGATACTCGTACTATCTTTGTATGTATATTTATGATTACCTGCCTAACATTTTTATTTATCAAGGGCATAATCATTTTTCGGCTGTCCCAATTATGCAAGAGTTTATTTTATAATAATAAAAAAAGGTAACATCATACCTCTGATCTCCGAAGAGGTAGACAGAATGTAGTACACGTTTTACCAGATATGTTTACGTCCCACCATCGGATTAGTGGTGAGTTTATTGCTATACACCGGGCACAAGTCCAGATTGTGAGACAATTCTACGAACTATATTCATACATATGTCAATTCTTAGTTGGTGACAATTCACATTTCTTTCTACTGAATGAACAATAAATCTGTTTCCTTTGACTTGATGAAGTTATTAAATATTATAATAATTATTTTTCAATTATATTGGTCTTTCTTAAATTATTATGCTTATAATTTCATATTGAACACAAACAATAAGGTAACATTACAGGTACCCATGTCACATTTAATATAGATAATTCACCGTAACAAGACAGGAATACAGGTACTATTGTTAATTCGTGCCGGCATCGGCTTGTGTTCGCTTGCAACACTATTCTAAAGTTCATACCTACCTACATTGGCATTGTTTCATACATTCACCAACAATCCTATTGTAAATCACACCTTATTAGGAACCAACGATCCGCCCTGAAATCGCATGGAACTCTTTCGATTGCAAAATGAAAAGTCTGGGTGCAATGTCCGACAATTAGTTAGTAATGCATTTCGTTAGTCTTTTTAATATAAATTTAAAATGATCAATTCATACTTCCATTAGGTACCACTTATCTACATTTATTTTATAAAAAAAATTCAATAGCGTTTCAAAATCCGGTTGAGACAAAAAATTATCACTAGGTATTTACTTAAAAAAACTCAATTAAATTTTCGTTAACAAACAGGATAAGCAATTAGCAGAAATAAAAATGTCAACACTAACAACGCAGGAGACCAGTTTTCGAAGTGAATTTCTCAACAAAAACAAAATGCCAGTGCTAAATGTCGTGCACTCACCTCAATATACACGGACGTCATTTCGGAAGTACACCAGAACGATTAACCACTATCTAAACACACATCACTAACGTTAAATTTATTTACGGAGCTTTAGAAGCGAATCAAACGAAGTTCGATCGTTAAATGTATTGCGTAGCGAAAAAATGTAAACAACGAAATATTTGAACAGATAATGACAACTGTCAAAGTTCCCGCCAAACGCCGAGCGCGCGTAATTTATAAAAAGCAAAGGTGTTCGGATCACACAGCCAGTCGGGGCGCGTGTAACGCGTTCCGTGTTTAGGATCGGCACTGAGCGACGGGCTACGACAACGACCGACTCAATGGATGGCGCTCAGCTGCCATGCTCAATGAACCATTCGAGTTCGTAGGTCACAGATCATCATTCCTGATCACAGTTTCTCTATTACCCTACAAACCTATAATAATCGAAAACTTCAAACAGAAGCAACACACTTTATAAAGACATTTGTAATGAATTGATTAAAACATCCTTCTTAATTTCATTAAATTTTGCCGACAAAATATTACGTGAGATGTTATAAATATAAGCTAGGAAGTTATTAATCACCATTATTATTAAATTGCGGATATAATTATTTATGAAACAGAGATGCAAGCTATATAGAAACAAATTTGCAATTGACTGAAAAAAAGAACTTGTTTGAATAACTTGTGGCTATCGACCTGATTTGAGCTCATTGGATAGTCGATTTTTTTAATCGATGACAGCGATCCGAGTTCGTCGACTGTAATCATTCTGATTATTTGTCATAGAACCGGTATTCGGTCTCAGCTGGTTCCATTCGCGATTCCTTGCGCTACCTATTGATGTATGCATATGTATGTGTAAACGACAATACAATGAAAAGACACGTCAGTTTTATAAATGCCTTTAATTTATATCGTTCAAAGAACGAAAAGAATTTTTGCCGTACATTTGTGTATGTACACATAAATGTACTTAACTGGCATTGAATTAGTTTGATATCCGTTTTCAATATGTCATGATGTTGCGAATGTATTCTTATGTTCCTGAAATAACGAAACATCACGTCTGTAATCCCCGAAGAGGTAAGTAGAGGAGCGTAGTACACTCCCATGTTTCACCAGTTACATTTCCATTCCACTATGTAATAGGTGGTGTTTCAATTGTTATACACCGGGCACATATCTAGACTCCGCGCCACTACTAGAAAATCTTAGAAAAATGCTCGGCCCTGTTATATTATTTTAGTAACGGTAAGTACATACGTATCAATTAAATTCTTATTTTTGACTAGTGATGTCATAAAAAATCGGGCGTAGTGCCGGATACCAGTACAAATAAGTATTAAAAATGAATTTAAAGGGATTTAAAAAGTCTTGGTTGTTCCAGTCGTGACAGCCTTGTAGAAAGGTCAAATCCGTCAAATTAAACTTGCATGTTATCTCGCAACAGATTGAGAGCATTATTGTGTGATCATTAGGTACTTGTCACACTACAAAGGTTTACTTTAACCTTAATTTAATATTGCAATGCCTGTAATGTAGTTGTTGAAATGTAGTAGTATGAGGAACAATGGAGTGACGACTCCATAAAGTAAAGTATGGCAGCCACTAAACAAATGCAAGTTATAAAACTTTATACAATTTAGAACAAAATCATTATCAGTTTTGCATGAATAGTTAAAAATAAATTTAGAAAATAATATTATTTATTATAATTGTTATTCTTCCGTATATTATGTTTACAATACCCTCAATTAATCTATTGCAAATATACGAGTAAAAAATCAAAATTTTACTGTTCTTCGTAACTTGGTAGACAGCATCCAAGCTGTTTGCGGTTAATAAAAAAAATAAACACAAATTTTATTTATTAAATGTGAATGTTCTACACTCCTTAGTCCACCTCTACGTAGATTACAGGCATGATGTTACGTTTACGTTTTAAGCCTGTCGTCAAACTGTTAGCTCAAGTCGATAGTGGAGCCGCCTAGGGGAGGTTTCGAGGAGGCGTTCCGTTATTGCAACAGAACTCATTATGCTATACGGTTGCACATACGAGTAACAACGTTATACCGTGTTACGTGATTATAGTCGCCATTGTTCCAACTCAGTGCCAAATAGAGCAAAAACTATACGGCGAGAGAAGATACGCTTATCAGCCAGTGGTAACATTAATTATAAGGAACGTTTGAGAAACTGTAAATGATACTATCTTCGCTGTAAATGATACTATCTAAAGACAGTACTCTCCAATTATAGCTTTCTTATAAAAGTCACCTTCCTAGAAGTGATTCTAGCGTAATAATAAAACGCTTATAATAAAATATTATTAAATAAAATACATAGAGTGTTAGCTTCTGCAATTGTAAATAATTTAGCACAGTGATATATACAGACATATTTCTAAAAACCAGCAGATTAAAAATATTTATTAATTTATTTTAAAATACATCAAATAAAGTTTTCCATAACTTCTACATCGTTTTAATGTTCAATAAGTTTCGATATCAGTAATTGCGAATCGTTAATAAAGACAATATACATATGTATTTAAGAGCACAATATAAAAAATTCCGACTTGTTTTATTATTAGTTTTTTATTCAAAATGTTAAATTCGTAATCTTTTAACGTGAGTATAAATATATTATGGATAAATTCACTTTTATGTTACTTTGACATGGCGCGCTTTCGTCGCACCCTGTAGCACTTTACACTTGAATCGCTTGCTATGCTGCATTAGGCTATTCTTCGACCCTTGGTCGTTCAAAAACGTGTAAGTATAAAAGCATAAATGTTAAATAAAGCATAAATAAATGAGATCTCAACGAGCCACACAAATCATAACCGTTCTCAACAGCCTTCAGCAACCCTTCTACAGCTCGTTGGAGACGAGCCCCATATCATAACTCAAATTCGAATGACACATGTACAGATTTCAGATTTATATAGCGAGATTCAAACTATTAAACTAAAGTCGTTTCCGGTACGTTCCGCGTGTTGTGAACAAAGTTACTTTTTATAATAAAAAGTAGAACGAATTCAAATGTTTAACCCGTTGTACGCAAATGCCCAGTTGTGTTTAAAACTGTGGTAGAGTACTGACTCTACGCGACTAAGGTAGAGCATGCGTAGTGGGCGATATTGGCAGTAATAGAGCCGCGGCGTTATATTTTTTCCCACGACTATTTGCCCACGATATATTGATTGTCGTGGGAGTATTATGAATTGTTCTTTCCTCTGCCAGTACGTCCTCGACTCATTGTTAACCGACTCTATCTTTTTGCTCTTGGTAAGTAGCATCAAAGTATTCTACTTTGGTAAAGTACGTATCAAAGAAATTAAAAGAAATAGACGAATTATTGGCAATTATTTATTTATTATTTATTTGTTGCATTGGAATATTTTAATGTAAACAGCGGAGTGTTGTCTAAAAATTATATATAAATAGAAAAGTAAAAAGTAACATCACGCCTGTAATTCCCAAAGAGGTAGGCAGAGGAATGTAGAACACTCCCACGTTTCACCAGTTACTTTATTATATACATGTACATATTATTAAATAGCCATTTTAAATGGTCATTCAGCGAGCCAAATTGGCAATAAAACTACCTTAAGTTCAAATTAAGTCATTTAAGGAGCCAAATTGGCAATAAAATTACCTTAAGTTCAAACGAGAACTCGATTAGTCTTAAATTCTTAATCTTTAGCATCTTTCATTAAACTTTTATACATCCCACGAAAAGTGGACTGAAAATTTTAATGGTAACGTTTTACAAATGTAATCTTATTAGGAAACCGATGTGATATTTTGAAGTTAATTAAGTTCACCTTTCTATGGTAATACGATCAGAATGAAACAAGACAATCGGGCAGTTGTAACAAACTTGACCTTTTAAACTGTCAGTATGAAGTTATAGATGGTCCGCTGCTTTAACATACACGTACATATGTCATCGCCGATCTACATATGTGTACATACGGATGTCTGAACATGGCCTATATAGTACTAAATCTGTTAAAAAGAACGTTAAAAGAAACGTGGTTCTTGCAAGAAGAAATATAAAAACTCTTTCTCGTTCTGAGAGGAAACCCGTGTTTATTTGTGGAATGATTCACAAGAGGTGGGCAGAAGAATGTAGGGCACTCGCACGTTTTATCTATTATGGCTACATGCGTCTATGGAATAGAGGGTGAACCTATTGCCATACACCGAGCACAAATGCAGACTATGTGAAACCACTGGACTTTTAAATAGAAGTTCTAAGTTAGAATAATTGGTATTCAATCCTGGTTTCGAACTCAGGACATCTCGATCAGCAGTCACGCTGGCAACCACTCCTCCAATGAGTCAGTCAAACTGATCAAATAATGATAGAGGAAATCTCGACGGGTTCATTGGTTATTTTATTATTATGATTCTATAACTTTATATGTGGCTGTACTACTACACTATGTGGCAGATAATAAATTATTCCAAAAACCTCACAACGCACATAAGAATATTCGAATCGATTACGGATTAATCGATGGGATTCAAACCGACAACTCCTGGCGTATGTGTTACATTATCCAATGCACTAAAGAGCCAGTCAAAATCAAGTACTTCGTGTGGAGGGAAGGGGATTAACAGAATTAACAATTTAACATTTATACTGTCATCATATATAATGTTTTAGAGCTATTAAACACATGATAAAAAGACGCTTCGTCTTCATGCTAATATAAAATTTTACTATTTGGATAGATTATCGCGCAATAAACAAATCAGCGCCTATTTTAGTACAGATACACTCGTATTATAAACATAGAATAGCCTGTGAATAATTTCAAACATTTTACTTACCATATTATACAGAAACAGGAAATTTCATGAAAAATAAATAACTTTGTTAGTTTAAACAATGGATATAGGACATACCAATAATAAAGATGTCACAGGGCAGCATAAGAATATTATAGTATTTAATGCGTATGGCTTAGCACCCTGTGGTAGACACGCAGAGGAGCATTTCGAGTTACTTTTCAACGGGTCGTGTATAAAACAAATTCTCTATATTTCGGTCATTGACTAGAAATTTAACGAAACTTGATATCACAGATAAGGATGTCATAGAAATATAACCGAAATTGATTAATAATGGAGTTGATATAATTCGAATGATTTCCTTTCTGATAGAGGAGCCAAGAACAGTTACGAAAGGACCTATAAAGATAAGAATATCAATTCTACTTGTTAATTGTTCTGTGGATGTAAAAAGTCGCTAAGTAAGTATTGGCACCAATAAAATCCATTAGCACTTGTAAGGGTACGGAGCGGGAATCTCTAGAAAGTTGTCGTAAAAACTGGATTAAAGCCGAGACGAATTTAGCGAAACCCCTCACTTGCACACGTGTACTCCTCGGAATATTAAAACTAATAAGACGTACATATTATATTTCGTTCTCGATGCTTTGTACGAGCCGTCTTAGCATATGTTTCGAGGCTATTAAATCGAGGTGTAATTTTGTATACTTCATTACTTACTTAATTTTATCAAGCTAAAATTCTGATAATTTTATTACCATTTAAGTGTTCCGACAGATATACATTCATTTGATAAGGAACCAAACTATTTTTACATCAAGGTATCTTAGATTGTAGCGCGTTATTAAATACAGAGTCAAGTGACCTTTTATAGATATAAATATGAGTATTCTATAAATTTTATATTCTAAGATGCACCGGTTTAGCAAATAATGTTACACATATCCGTGTTCTAAAGAAAATCTACAACTGAAATCTTGAAAGTGCTATATAATCGTCGAAGGTTCATGCATGAAGTCTGGTTTCGCAGACGTCTGATATCCTCGTAAGTAAGTAACTGAACTATTTAGTAAATCCAGGTGAGCCCTGGTCTACCTTGGTACATCAGCATTAGTCAAACTTTATTTACCTACCAAAATAAGATACATACGTAACATAATATATACCGTAATATTAGTTGCATTGCCCCGAATATTTTGTTTTGTCTAATTATTTTCCCCTTGATGAGATTCGTTATTTAAGTAACATTGTATTTTCAATGCTGTTCAATCATTTTTAAGTCAGATAAAATGCAACAATAGAACCATTGTGCGGTAATATTTATCACTTTGACTTGTATGAATTACTTCTCAATGAGCGGATTTTTATCAGGTACAATCAGGATTGAAATAAATAAAATAATTTTAATATTATTGATTCTACGAGCGATAATAATTTAACAACTCGTACTTAGTGCGGCGGCCTTGCTTTTTTTTTATTATACGAGAAGATCCGTCTCAATGTAAAATGATACAAGTGTAATATATAATGATTTATTCTTTTTGTGCTACGAAACAAAGTAAACGTTTCATAGGGTGTTTTCACACGAGCGGGCAATAAAATTTCTACTTGATGTGAATGTAAATATTAATTGATAAACAAATGCCTAATTGTTTCAGTTAGATAGTCCAGCAACGAATTTATATAGATAATAAAGTACAACACTTTCCAAACAATACCAGGACATTTTAGTCAGTCATCCAATATATTCTTGTTAATGTTCGGAATGTGAGTAACACCACTAACTATTCTAGCTACTACTTTAACTAAGTATAGCTGAAAAGAGCACGTTGGTTTTCCGTAACACGAGTAGTTATTTAGTTATAACTACCTTTAAAATATCTAAAAGAAAACTTAAAACGAATACTCTGTAACAGATAACTGGCTGTATAAACGATAAATTACTGTAACAATTATTATCTATGTAATTTAACGCACATTAAGCTGACTACACACAGACCATTAGATCCGCGGATGTGCTCGCGTCCATTACGCGAAATGGATACGTTGTTAATACCTACTACATACTCGAGCATTTACTCCCATATAATACATACATGCCCGATTGTCTTACCTGCAGTATTGTGGCTGTAATTTAGAGGATTTTATTAAGACTGTCTCCAAATAATCAAATGTAATAAAAAGAGAAGTATTAGTAAAGGTAATCTAATATCTAATTGTACGTAGGATATCACTGGGCTATTAACTAATATTTTAATTTTGGAAGACTATAAAAATACGTGTGTTATTTTTTATTGCGGTAAGTTATCTAAATTATAAACCCTGCCAAGATTTTATTACCTGCGACATTTCTCATTTTTAATCTATGCAATAATTTTAAAAAGCCACTAAGGAAATGCTCGTTGGAGTCCTTAAAATTATGTACAAATAACATAGTATTTCTTAATACATATCATTTATGTGCCTGAAGATACTATACTAAATTTAGCATTAGGCGGACGAATATCATCTTAACTAATAAGTCACCTGAGTTTGGTTTTAATCTTACAAGGCAAGCACCAGATGACTGTATGTCTTTACACTATGTCTACCTATACTTGATATAAACATTACTGTTAATACTCTTATTGTATTCACTTTTGTACTCTTTCCACAGAATGGAATTGACAAAGCTCATATTGTACCCCGCTGGCTGTAAAAGCTCATCTCTCTTCCACAGAAATGTTACGCAAACAATTTGCTTGCAATGTTGTAAACCATGTTATTAAAGTGAAATGCGCACAGGGGACTCTACTCTGGACGTGGAAGACACAAATATAAACCAATAAGATGCCAATGATAGTTATAATCAATGGACGAAGCGATATAGGAAAAATATTGCAGAAATGCATGATCGTGGCAACCTTTTCCTTCAACAAATGGAATGAGATATGCACTTATTCGCCGCGCGCACTCTTATTTCTCTATCTCGGCGTAATCGTCGGAACAAATTGCCGGGGCGTGTGGCGTCATTAATTATTTTTATCATTGCCGCTAAGGAATTATTGTGCTCGTTGGCTATCTGGGCTACCTCTATCGATATGTCTGAGAACGTCTGGACACTTTTTTGTCTCTTAGATTTTATCTGTAACTGTTAAAGATATTTGCATATATTTTCTGTTAAATGTTAATGTGTTTTAAGTATCTAAGGATGTGTGTCAAGACGTGTGTACCTATATTGTTTTGTTGCTATAACAAGTAACTATATATGTATATAACACGTAGTATGTACTATTTGCAAAATATATTTTCTATATAGACTCTGTCCTTGTTGCTAATTTGGTGCTGGTATATGTCTTTATTTTATGATCTCCGAAGATATATGTATGTATGTACATATTAACAATGACCAATAAAAGCAATGTACTCGTTTATTTACATACGAAGATACACTACTTGTTCTAAGTTTCTTCGTAAATAGAAAAAAGTTATAACAAAGTGATCTCCAAAATATTTTCTTTTGGGAACCATATTCTGAAAGTTTGAAGTAACAAATTTCATAAATTCATTAAATTCAATATTCATGGACCAGTTATACTCGTAAAGTACTTACCGTACTTACCTTAAGATCCTTCTAGATTAATGAGACACAACTAGACGAGATTAAAGGTGGAAATTTTGCTATATTGTTCTTCACCTGTAGTCTGATAGACACTAACTTGCAGAATTATCACGGCTTCAATCAAATTATTTCACAAACAGACTACAGTATTTTAAATATGCAATTAAATTAATAGGATGTATTTAGTTGAACGTAATTATATAAAGTTTAAACTTCTTAACGACTCAATCGCGCACTGCGTAAGGAGGAAATTAATACATTTACAAGCAATCCCGACGACCTCTGCTGTTTCCGGCGTTTACTCAATTTAATATTTCATAAGTTTAATTTGCTCTGGACTGGATGTACCGAGTTGATATCGATTATAAGTTCCGTAGTAATCCTAAATATTCACTTTTGGTCTTGTTGCTTCTACTCGTAATATTCTGTATTACAGGCGATTAAGTATTTAGTCGTTTCGAATCCATTAATTCAAATTGGCGACCATATATGTAGTTTTGTTATAGTCATGGAAATAACTGTTTCTTTTTATTCTAACAATCTCCTTTTAAATACGGCTTTGAATTCTTTAACTTGTCCGTTTGTGTAAGTTGATCGATGTTAAAGTTATTTGTGGGATATAATTTGAATTTAATCTTCACTAAGTTGATTTTATTACGTACATTATTTCAAATGTATTCAATGAGTAGGTACTTATTTACTTGTAAGTCTAGTTTAATTTGATTTACTTGTAAGTCTAGTTTTAATAAACGCAACCACGACAAACTACATAGTACATTCGTAGATTATGTTTCGCATCTATTCTGTTTTGAGCCGAATGATTCAACAGTGACTCAGTGCTTCGGCGGATGTCCGTCCGTAAATTCCATTGTTAAATTGTAAGTATAACTAGTCCGGTAACTCTAAAACCCTAGTGCTTCCTTAAAATGCGCCATGAGAACCTTTGAGAGAAATTCAGTTCAGGTAGAAATCGCTCGAGCTCTTCCTCCTTACAGAAGATCGCAAGTGAATTCTACTATATTCGCTTCTACAACAGAATACGAAAAGACGTTATATTAATCTTTTACATAAAAAGTTTAAATCCATTATCAAAATAAACCTTTGTAAAAAAGTCTATTATAAAGGAAATGATTATAAACATGATTTTTGTGATGTACTAGTAACTCCAACTCTACAATAAATTAGTTCATATTGTAATATTCTAAAATTAGTGCTTATTTTAAAATGCGCATAAGCACACCTATGGAGGTTTTTTTCGCCGCTTCTACATACGTAGCGAGGCATTTTCCAAAGCGGTGGCAGTTTTATTATGTACAAAAAGTTTTCAAGGAACCAATTATAATTAAATGCCACTTCAATTTGAATTCGTTGTTCTTCTTCGTCGACTCGATAGCTGATCTGAATGGTCAGTCACCATGCTAGAAGGATTAGTCGCAATGTCCAGGGTGCGCCGGGCAGTATGTTCTTTTTTAAATAAATTCGTTGAATGTAGTAAAGAGAAGAGTTATTAAGTTTTGAGCTACAACTGTTGATATGGGTAGATTTGATTGTGAGTACAAATAACTTAAACTAAATATGATCTCAACTCGTGTATACCTCTACGTACCATTTCTACTGGATGTCTGCTGTGGGAATAAGCATATTGTTCGATCAGAAGGTCGTGAGAAGAGTCAGTACGTGGCAACCTAGGGTTGCCACTCTCACATTATACGAATATACGTAAATATGTATAAATGGATGCAGTTATGTAACCTGTAAAAAACCGCATCCAAAGGGCAAATGTAGTAGAGCGTCTTTATAAAAAGGTTTTATGTATAATACGATAGATAGAAGAATAATAAGATATACGTCACTATAATTGGTATAATTTTTATATTTAAAAACAAACAGATTTAAAAGTATCCTCATTTACAATTTCACTGAGATTTTTAGTTGATTTATTTTTGGACAAATTAGCCTATAACTTGTCTAAATATTGACAATTATCGTTGTATGCTCTACAGTTTTTTGCTTTACATTTGAAAATATGAGCACATGTTGTTATAAATAAAATCGTGAAAAACATGCATTTTTCAGAGATTTAAACAGCGCGACCAACCATTGCTGTGAAAACAAAATATTGAATAATATATTTTGAATGTCAAATGTTGACAACCCTAGCTGTACCGTTCTGACACACTTGTGATGTACATTGATTTGATATATCAGAGAAAGGCGTATCGTAATGTT
>DWDW01001146.1:0-12272 GCA_018245635.1 Mimoniades versicolor eupheme
ATAATTGATTAAATTTTTTGAACTAAGAATTTCAATGTGTTTTTTTTTATTTCTACTTAAGTGTAATTACTTCAATTTTTTTTGTAATGCTCACATAACATGAGTTAAAAGATTGGATTGCTTCTATATCAGCTTCATTATCTACTTAACAGAATAAGGTTAGTCCTAATCAATTATTGGCGGCACGACCATGGCTTTTTTGTATAATTTAGCATTTAATTGGATTTCAGATATACAATATTATTAAAATAAAAAAAGTTGTGTGATTAAATACAATTTTATTGCTAAACAAAAGCAAATTTAAATCCTGTGTTACAAATTAACTCCTCTAGATCAAAGGCATTATTCGGTTATACGAGTAAATGTGTTGATATTAAAGACTAACGTCATAGGTTGATTTTCTTAGTGTGTTAAAGGTACCTATACTATGATCTTTATGACACTTCAATCCCTTATGAAAAACCGCTATTAAGAAGAAAAGTTAGCCCAGTGGTCACCTTTCGAACACAGTTATACCACCGTGAAAATAAATATCCTTTAGCGAAAACTATTAACAGTAAATTAACATGAAACAAAGACTGTCCAGCATTACATGGAACGGTTGGCAGCCTTGTGTGCAAATGCTATGTTTTAAAGGTTAACGACACCACATCAATAAACATAGGAACCAGCCATAAGTGGCTTATATTGTTATTATCCTCGAGAAACTAGTCGGTTTTTATTGGTTTTAACATAAAAAAAACTAAATTTATCTATGACGTTCTATTTAATTTCTATTCTTCAGAAGTTGAGTTTTTAAATATGAAATTGTTATTTCTGTGTGAAGGTCTTTTAAGCTTTATTTTGTTATTTTATAGGATGTCACTGAATTCATCGAAGTACATACGCTAGGGTCATTTCAATTCAACCATTCACATTAAACTTATGAAATAAATATTATGACGTAACTATGAAATTTTTCGTTATACCTACTCTTTTCATTCATTCTTTTTATACGCCCAAACTCTTTTCATATTTGTATTATACTTAAATCTCTAGAAATAATTACATTTAGAAATATGCACACCTGCGTTGGCGGTACATTCATATAGATTATACATTTAAAATACGAGGTTGTAATTTTCGAAGTTGAAGAGTGAACTGATCGATATGATGTACCTTCACGTAACGAATACAAAATGATGTGCGAATGTAAATATGTATATTTTACAAGTGAATGTAACGATTAATGAACTGAGTGTTTTACGATCGCGTCAGTCCGACATACGGAATATATTTCGATACACAGAGTAATGAGGATTTACTTATAATGTAACAGCGCCCATATATATGTACATTTATGTATTGAAAGCAGCCGTTCAGAAATAGCAAGCGCGGAATAGAAACTTAAAATATCAATCTGTTTTATGCTCGGTGTCTTGGTGTACTGCCGTAGTCTTACTCCCTATTCCAAATGTGACCGGTGTATGGCTACAGGCTTACCCCCTATTACATAGTGGGCCATAAACGTAACTGGTGAAAAGTGGTGAATGTATTACGCGTACGAAATTAAAAACCTTTATATTAAGCTTGAATTGGCACTAGCATAAAAATTAAGAAAAACTTCTGCCCTCGGAATCTCCTGAGTGGTGAGCTTATTGGTATATACGGGGCACAAATCCATACTCCAAATTACCCTACTACCAGAAACTTTAAATTAGATAAGTCTCATCGCACCCGACCTGGGATTCGAACCCAGGATCACTCTATGGGCAGTCACGCTTACAACCACTCAACCAACGAGATAGTCAATATTTTCAGCATCTTCTCGCGTCTTTGTCATAAGACGTCGTTCTCCGAGTACCATCCAACACGTCAGTCATTTATTTTAATATAAAACTGATGAAAACGTGTTTTCCGTAACGGCTTTCGAATAAGATAATCAAAGGGTCATTGCGATGAAATTTTATTATCCGTAACGTCCGAGATCGCTACAATCCTGTAATTATCCATAATATCAATAAGTATTTGTGTCGCATTTATCTGAATAATGTGCGCGAAGAACGCCTCTTCGCCAAATAACTTAAAAGGCCTGCCTTAAAAGTTATTACGCATATTCGTTTTTGTACCGTATTTTTGCCACAATCTATGTTATATCTCGTATCGAATGCGTTATGGAAATTGGCGCTTTGTAGTTACAAGAGACGTCAATATTTGTATATTTCTTATTCTACGATTTTTAGTTATAATATAGGTACCTAATGTTTTTTTCTCTTAATACCATCACAGATTACCTAACTTAGCATATAACTGATATCTTTGTGTGTTATAGTAATAGAATAATATGATTCATTTTGTAGATACACACTTTTGATCTAATCGTCTTGTAAATCTTGAATTTTATTTTAATTAAGTAACTTTATAGCTTGAAATGTACCGACTCACGGTCTATTCCTACAGACGGGTTATTTTACATTAGATTAATGATTTTTTTTTATCTACCACAATGTTAAAATATCTTTTATGTTTTTTTATGTGGTCTTATTCCATTAATTGTTACTATTAACCAAAATAACTTTTAAAGGTGTGCCACAATCTATACTTATTTCTAGCAGATATACATACTCTAATTAACTTGCCGGTGGATTGAAAATAGATCCAGGTTAGTATTCGAAAAATTCCACATTCCGACGACTCAAGCCCGCGGTGTGTATAAACCAATGTAATGTAACACAGAAAGACGAACAAAAAAATGGTCTAATGAGCTGAGTTTTAGAACTTTCATTGTGTATGTATATTGTTGTCATTGGAAATTAAAAATAACACTGGCAACAAAAAAATTGATATCGATATCAAATTAACGATCATTAATGTTTCCCTGTTTGAGTGTGTTATCTAAGCCCATAATTATCCAGTGCCCTGGCCGCCGACGGGCTGTAGCGTAAGCGGTGAGAGTACTGTGCTCTACGATCTCGGACCCGTATTCCCGCCTATGTCCAGTGAACTGGGACAGGCTCATGATGATGACGATAATTATCGAAAACTTTGCATATAGGCTGTAAACTTTTTTCAATTCGTATGATTTAACAGTTCGAGTCTGTTATTTGTAATTATTATTTCTTATAAATTTTTTACGTACCTGACAACGAACGTGGTGGCATTCGGATTTATCGCTACGGTCACGTGGTACAAGTTATTCTAGTTTTCCAATTTGCGTTTTTACAAAAAAGGAAAACAACACAGCCACCTACCTACCTGGCGCACAAATGGCATGCAGATTACGATAACAAAATTTAAATATAATGCGAAATATTTAATGTAACATTAGTTTTATGTGCCATAAATCGGAATTATCTTAGCGGATTACGAATTGTTTACCTACAAGTGTGTTTGGTTCATTTAGCATTGTCATTTCAATTTTTATCGATCCACTTTTGGAGTCGGGGGTCCTCTCAAAATGACAAGGGGTTATGTCAAAGTCTGTTACCTTAGCCAACTACGAATTAACAAAGTTTATACACCGTAGAGAAGAGTACTTATTATGTGCTTTAAGGAGTTCGGTTTCTTACGATATTATCCTTCACTGACAAAGTGAAGTGATACTTTTCATTTTAACGAGTTGGTGTTGCCAGCAGCAACGTGCAACTCCTCTTTTCATGTACTCCGGATTTTATAAATTCCAGATTGTTGAAGCATTCTGAATCGATGGCGGAAATCTAAACCACTATGCTCTTTTAATGCAGATAATAAAAATAAAATTCAATTAAGATTTTTAATTTAATTGTTCGTTAATGTCACCAAATTTTTAACAATGCGAAGATTTTATTTACCGATGCATGATACAACCTTTAATGAGATCACTTGTAAGATACATATTACATTTCGTTTTAAGGAACGCATGTATCCTTATCGTACGTTGCAAGGTCCATGTGGTCGTCAAAAATTAATGTGTTTTCGGTATACCTATAGCTAATTGTACAACACGTAAATTTCAATAACACTCGCACTGATTACGATCAGATACATTTTCATACAACTTCTTACACTTGGTAAAAGGAATTTTTATAGCGAGACACATACCTACACGTTAAGAAGATCGATACTTTTACTCGTAAGTTACTGCGTAGTAAAACTACATATAAGTATAGCTCATTGTAACCTTTATGTGTAGGTTTGTTGCCTTCATTTTGAGTATAAATATCTATCAAGTTTATCGTCTTGATAATTTATCATTATTATTATTATTGTGATAAGCACAGCTTGCCTTGCCTTGAACACTGGTGGATAACTAGTATTAATAAATTGTGTTATGTTCATATGGTAGTTTTGGAACGAATACCACAATGTACGTACCTACCTACGTTTATAGTGCACGAACCATACTAGCAAGTACATAGTAGGTATTGTTGGCATGCCACGAGCAATTGCACCAAGTATTCCATTGCTATAATTAGACATAAAATGTAGAAGAAACGGAGCGATGCGAATAATAAACAGGTGATTTCGGTCACCAGTGAGTATTTCTGTCAGTCATTTTTCCCTCACAATGAATTGGCGGCCTTCGCTTGTATGGACGACATTGTTTTTGCAAGTTGTTTTACGATAACGACGTGATAAATATATCGTTATAAATCCAATTAATCGCCATCGTTTCTTTTAATTTTCAATGTCCGCGCACACGACAATGCTTTAACGATGAACGGTTTCGGTCACCGAAGGCGCTTATTAAGATAAATAATTATATTATGTAGGGGAAACTCATACATGGTCATCTGATCCCAAACAAGACAGAGCGTGTAACCGACCAAATACCGAATAAACACGTATGGCCATGTATAAATTCCAATGTAAATGATTTGTTACATAAACCCAGACTTAAAAAGTACTCGAGATCATCAAATATCCTAGCTGAGGAATTGAATTTACAACTTTTGGTCTCAGTAAAAAGTATCACTAATAACTGGGCCAACATGATGCCGCATAAACAACTCCTGATACTCATAACTAACACCAGAATTCTTGGAACCACGGCGTCATGAATAGATTTCGTACTGTTACAGCCCTACACTTGTAGGAGATTTGTCAAGGTCAGTGACGAAAGGGCTACGATATGTATTAAAACTGAATTGTATCATTCGGGTATTTCCTAGGCTTGAAATTGAACCCGGAATTTTCCTTTTGGATACTTGCTCTGCATTATATGAAAAATATAATAGACAACGTGCTACTTTAGAGAACTTAATTAAAAACTATTGTTGTAGCTTATGTACGTTTGCAGGGAGTGGTCTATAAACCTAGACTTGCAAGCATTTCTTAGCAAGATTAATAGGTGCAATATTAGTCAATTCTGAAGGGAACTCAGAACACAGGGCTTCTTCTTAACAATGATTCCGTCAATATTGTTCATTCATAATAATATATTGACAGCATCAGAACCAGTTGCTACCACCATTGGCTTCTCAATGTGATTAACATAACAAGCGCTAATTTGACATTTTGACATTCATTATTATATAAAAACTTAATGGAAATAGACTGGCAATGCGGAAATTAATTGCGTGTAACAACAATAAGCTTCAAGTCGATTGAGTTCTTATATGCGTTTGTCTTTATAATACCTGGGTATGTATAAAGTTAGTGTGCGTTCATCTTTATGATGTAGGTATGTATGCTCGTACACAACATATTAATTACCCTATTTTCATTTAACTAATAAAAAAAATGGAGTTAGCATGGTGGTAGTACCTACATATAATTGAGTCGCAACTTCGCTAAAATTTTAAAAACATTTTACCTTATTTATAAGAGGTTAACTTAATTAAACATGCTTGAGGAAAACACAGTGGAACGTATATTGAAAGACAAAAATCCTTACCACATGTAAGACTTACCATAAATGAAATTTAAATACGATTCTCTATAATTTAACACTGACATTATTGATAAGAAAATTACGATAATTAATTAAAAAAACAAACAAATTCATTCTCCAGAAAAATGTATATACATACATAGGTACGCGAAAAATATGTGTATATTTACTTGAAAGCACATCCAATCATCGTCAAGAATCAATATTATTTGGAAAAAATCCCATTTTACTATATAATTACCGCTAATTTTATACTTTTCTCCGCGTGTCGCTGACAACTTAATTTAGTAATTGTTGACCATAATCGCTGATAAACGTTAAATAAGTACTTAATTTTTCCACTTAATTTACCCATGAATCACCTGAGTTCTGATCTGACGAATATTTTCGCATAATATATTGTAAGGATTTATTTATTTATTACTCGCTGTAGTATGTAAATTCATTCGCATAGAAACCTATTTCTTTCCCGTGTAACTCATATTTTTCTTCAAGGGCTTGTTTTAAGCCACTTTGTCCACTTGGAAATTAGAAACAAATCAGTATAGCGGTTTGACGTGAAAAGGTTATAATTGCCTCTGAGAGATTGAAAAGGTTGCTGTGTAACGTCTATTCATTGCAAAATAAAATTAAATGACTGTTAATTCTATTGTACGGTGTGATTTACTATATACTTTAATATACCTATGTGTCAATGAGATGATTCATAAAGACGATTTATTCTTTGATACGATGTAATTTTTATAAAATGCTTATTGAACAATCTTTGTGATGCTCTTTTGGTTGATGCCTTTCATTTATATTATTGGATTATCGAAGCTTTTAATTTCGTTCATATAAGACATAGGTATTTAGTTGCTTAATACTGATTTGTTACGCAAAAGTGATTTATTTAGTGTTGTAAATGTCAGTAGTTGAAATATATTAGTACGGTTATTCTGTTATGAATAAATAAAAAATTGCATGCAATTTTCAATGGAAGCAACATTAATACATAGCTTTCATCTATGTAATGATTAATGAATGCATTTTGTTACATTGTCTTAGTACAAATGTTCACTATGAATAAATTATTTTTCTTGCTTTTAACCTGCGCATTTTAAAGATCAGATAAATAATTAACGTTGTTCAGTCATTAAGATCTACACGGGCTTCTTTATACATGATTAGTTAGGTAGATACAAGATTTATTAAGTCGTAAGAAATAGTGCTTAATGCCTAAAAAGGACAATATTGATTATCTCTTCCCATTATTAGGAAGTTCTTTTCATATTGGTCGGAAATTACTTCTGCTACCTCTAAAGCATATGAGAGTTCAACTGTCTTCTGCGTAACAATAAGCAGGATAATATATGTGTGGTATAAGTAGATACATATTTTGTTAAAGGAGTTGACAGCAACATGTATTTTGCAACATACCTATATTTGCACCTATATTAATTTCGAAATATTTTTACTGTTAAATCTACAATCCGATATAGAAAAAAATATTTTTGACACATTTATCTTGAGTGGGAATCGAAGACCAGAAGTCATTCGTTTATTACTGAACTAACAAAACCTTTATATGAATGAATGAATAAAACATCAAAGGAGTACCTACACGAAAAACAAAGATTTATTGGAGAAGGCATTTATATTAAACGTTTAAACAATACCAGTTTTGTTTAAACGTGTGACTGATCGATTGTGTGAGTGATGGAACGAAATATAATGATGAGTAAAATGATAATCGATGACTAAACATCTCGCGGAATCGCGCGCGAGCAATCGGCCCGCAACGTGGCCATTTTGGAATTCACCGAATGATTTATCAAGTGGAACAGAAGTTGTTGAGACGTCAATAAAAAGATGCGTTTTAAGATAACCGGTGATTAACTGCGGATGCGCGCAACAATGCGTTTCGATGTTTAAATACAATGCAATGCAAGTTGAGGATTTTTTTATTTCGTTTCACTGCCACACCACTCACGATTCTGGAAGATGAGTGCCATTATACCGGTAGGACACGTTTCCATTGGCGTGCTTATCGATAGGTGGGGACGTAGCAATTACTGTTTAAAAATATTTCATGCACATATTGTACAATTGTTACAATTATTACTAGTGCTATAATGATACAGTAGTACTAGTGCTATAATGAAACAGTTGTGCCAAGCTTTCGCAAACATCTCTGATGCTTTAGTTCCTATGTCGAGAGCGCTCGATCGGCATATTGAGTGTATTCTTATCTTGATCGCTATTGGACACAGGTTTCACTATTCTACAATGTATGTTAAAAAACATACCTACCTACTAACAGAATATTCAGGCTTATTTCAATCTGTTCGCGGGCTTTTTAATAGAGAACATTTTATGTTTGGTGTGGATGACAGTTCATTTCTTGTGACATGCGAATGATTGTTTAAAGTGGTCTTATAGTAGAAAAGTATTGAACAGTGAAGCGTTAAACGGTTGATGAAGACGAATAAGTATATCCGTTAATGTAGACGAAGTCTTTCGTCAGTATTACGAATTTACTAGTATAGTTATCAGGCTCTTAAGGTAACTTTAACTTTTGATCTGGCGTTCACTTGTGAAAATACCGCTGGCAAATGTTTTACTGTCACACAACAGCAATTTTCCTATTGTTTTCTAAGATTTGAAACTTTGAAAGTCTCGCTGGTTAAAGATTGTTAACGTGCTCAGGTACAACTTTTTTCCCGTTAGACTTAGGATGCCAGTCGCCATTCAAAAAAGATGGTTAAAACATTTTGATGTATCTTCGATAAAAGAAGAACCAATATTTAATTGCAATATATTAGCAACTACGGCTTAACCGTGTGATAAAGCTTAACGTTTAAAAGACGGTTCCTATATGTTGATTGTGATCATGACGATGGGTAGGTATAGGAATTTAGGATGCTAATGTGTTGACGAACGCAAGGTCATTTACAAGGTCATGGGTTTGCTCAAATGTTTTTTGTCTAAATTGTGAGTAATTACATTATTAAAAACCAAATCTTAATTCTACCTCGTGGCCTGTAAATTACAAAGTCATAGGTATACTTAGGCTCCGTTTATACATTTGGTGTAAATTCTTTTCCGTTCTCTTTTTTTTAGTATAATTTTGTTTATCAATGTAATTAAATGGTGTAATATAAATAGGGGTAACATGCTAATTAAATTTAGTACAGATATACTTATATCGTTACTATATCTTCTAATGTAAATTAAATAAGATAGTCTATGCACATTTTCCTAATAAAAATCATCATCATCAGCATATCTCAGTCCTCTGCGTGGACGCCGGCCTCCCCCAAAGAGCGTCATCGCGCCCTGTCTTCGGCTTGCCGCATGCAACTCTTGCCTATATCCTCTCGCAGATCGTCATCCCATCTGGACAGAGGGCGTTTACCGAGCCGCAGTCTCCCCTACATATAAAATCATCAACAGAAATATAAAGAACAATATTAGTTTTTCAAAATTTTACGGTTTTTGAAATACAGTTATCTCAAACTTATTGCCATTTTTTTTAAGCGAAGATAGTTGTTACAAGTGGACTCTGCCGCTCGCGAATTTTGTTACCTGACGTCTTAACCCAACCGACAGATTAGTGTAATATTATGTTAGTAAAAGTGCAGTTAATGTCTGCTCTACTCGAAATTGGCCACCGACACTTGTACTGCCACGGAATGGGCCGGTTTCGTTTACAATACTGTGGGTTTCCTTGCCGTAACTTAAAATACATTTAAATAAAACATGAAATATTTGTTCTCTGCAATAAAGGGACAGACATTGACTCGTACTGTATTTATAATTTGGACGTTGCACGTCTTTTGCTTAACAATAAGTTACACCACAACGTTACGTAACGCGCGCCTTCGTGGCGTATGTCTGTAGTGTCTTGACTTAATATTGGCGTGGTATTACGAACTACAGTTGTATTATGTAGTCGGTGACGAAGCTCAAATATCCGTACATTTGTATATACCTACTCTTAGTGGTGCCTGAATTAAGATCTGAATTGCTTGTATTTTAACGGTAATGTTCAAAAAATTCATAAACACATCATTATTAAACATAATACTTTATAACAAATAACTAATAATTCTAGAAGTCGATCTCTATCAAGAATTTATTAGTAATTGCTACCTTTACCTATTGTATGTAAATTGTATGACTTAAATAACTTCTCGTTTATCGCTAGCTATATGACAAAAACCTATTGATTCTCAACCAAGAAACTTTTGTATTGTACGCCTGCATGTATCCGTAACGCAATAGCGACATATTGGCGTAGATTGAATCATAAATCTGTACTCCGTTGCGACGCGCCTCGAATTATAATACAATACGCTACTAAATGTCAAAGAACTTTTATAAAACTATGTAATAATCAGCAATCGCTCGAAAGTATTACTGGGTTTTTCTAACTTCAAATTCCCAGTTTATATTCGTGCCCGGTATATGACAATAGACTCACCACCTATTACATGGTGGGATTTATAGCATAAGTGGTGATTCGTTTGAGCGTACTACAGTCCTCTATCTATCCCTTCGAGGAAATGCAGGCGTGATGTTATGGTACATTATGTGATGACTTGCACTTGGCCCGGGTGTCATACCATGACTTTAACTCTAATCATTTTGAAAAGAGAACCATGTTACATAGCGGGACAATAAAATGGTTGTTATCAATGGTTAATATGATTTCATAAATATTTGATATACATATTTTTGATACGCTAAGTAGGAAGTTGACTTCTGTTTTTTAGTAGCCGTTTTGACATTTCGTAAATTTTTTATCAAGTTAAAAGTAAAAAAAGTAATTGACATTAATAAAGCAATTAACTTTAATTTATTAAGTATAAAATTAACACCACTACGCTGTATTGGTGATCTATATATATACATATGTATTATGGAAAAGGTTTTCTTTTGCCGGGCAATTAGGTACATGAAAATTAATCAACATATGATACTTTGACTATTCGATGCGTAATCGTTTTGAGACAACTTTACTTTTGAATTCAATGTGTTCGTTATCATTATTTCCCTGATTTACTTGGATGAATATTTTCCTCACAGGTATAAAAAATACAATTTCCTATTCACTAGTTTTCAACCCGTATTTATACTAAGTACTATTAATTATCATCACTATAAGTAAATAATGGCTTGAGCGATTTTGATGAAATATACTAAGGATATACGATTCCGCAAATGAGTAGCATTTTGAAAAATGGTATTCGTATAACGTAAAATTCCAAAGCTTAGTACTTTCGTATTTCCTTGGAAGTCAAACTCATATATTATATGCTTATGTGTGTGAGCTCTTTCTGTTACACAGTCTTTCACCAAGAAACAATTCTGTAAAAGCGATGTTTACATGAAATTAAAATACCTTTTTTACTTCTTCACAAGTATTTTTAGATAAGATATCTAAATATTTAAAACTGTAATAGGTACCGAAAGTAGCAAATTATTCGTAATGAAATTGTAATAAGTTTTTATTTTTTAAAGCCGTATTTTAAAATATGTAATTGAGTACGCCAGCAATGCCGGCGGGCAACTATTCGATAATATTCGTGTACCATTATTCAAGTCAAGTATGCGCTGCTGTTGGAACGCATACCTGATTTTCATCATAGTACATAGCAACATTGTATCATTATTATCACTAGTCAACTAACGAAGCATAAATAAATAAGAATTACCTGTTTTAGATGATAATCAATGTCCTGCCCCCCCTAATAAAGGGCCGCGCATTGGTAATGTCATCGGTCGAGACAACCGAAGTTTGGCTCGCGCTCACACCGCCCTCTAATCGGTTCACATTCTTGCATGATTTACTCTCCTCGCTGAGTGACAGACGAAACTGTAGAAATGTCAAAAGTACCAGTTAGAACTGGTCCGCGGCCCTGACATTAGCGTATCGGTTCCGCGAGCTAACGCGTGCCCGGCCGGTACTCGGCTGCATGTGTGGGCTCTACATATGTTCAATGAAGAGAATTGATGACTTTGTCACTCATTTTTAATTATTACGGTTTGATAAATTAATGTATTTACATTTGTTATATATTCCTCTTAATGAATATTTGCAGGAGTGATACTTAAATATACTCCGTCTCTTAGTAGAGTTGTGGTAAAGTTACATATTGTGTCACTAAGATCTCTGGCAGTTACAGTGGCAGATATTAACTATTTTAATCGTAATTATGATAAGGATTACTTGGTTGCAAATATACACGTATTTAAAAGACATCAACGTGCTGAGTTTGTTTAATAGGTGTATTGGATAATATGTATATACATAGGTATTTCTTGTCTAATTGTTATATAATTTTTACGTAACTTCACGTCTGTAATCCCCGAAGAGGTAGGCAGAGGAATGCAGAACACTCCCACGTTTCACCGGTTACGTTTACGTCCCACTATG
>DWDW01001147.1:0-12272 GCA_018245635.1 Mimoniades versicolor eupheme
TCCACAAATGCCATACACAGCGGCTGATTGTACTCTTCGGTCTTCTGTACAATCTGCCGAACAGTATGGATGTGGTCATAACATAATTATTGACATTTATTTTGAAGTTAAATAAAACTTATTGTCAGCGTTTACTAAAGTTGCAATGGTAATACCATTAAATTCGCCCTTTGTTATTTATGTCTATTTCGTGGTGTTCAACACAGAAACTAATGCAATTGACCAAAGTCACTATACGAGTAGCTTAATATGTTTCTTCTCATCCCGCCGAGTGTGGAGCGTCCAGTAAAACCTGTGTCTTTAGAACCGACACATTGAGGCTCGTAAATCCAACTGGCATTCTCCGAAATTAATAACCCATATCTTAAATATAAAACGTTAATGAGTGGCGAATAAAGCGATAAAAGGATAATTTACTACCGACCCGGATAATAAAATCTCCGAGGCACAGGTTATTATTTATTTTCGGCGCAGCTGCGTCGAGGCCCTGATTGAGCTGTGGGTAGTTTGATACTTCCAGGCTTTTCAAGAAAGCGCTTTTCGCTTCCAAGAAGCTTTTCACACAGCAGTCACGAAACTTCGTATACATATAAAACTACATGTATTTGTTCTGCGGCTGTAGTCACTGTGATATTAGTCACTTAGACTTCATTTGTCAATGTAAAAGTATTTTTCAAACTTTGAAATCCCTACTACTGTTTATTACTGCTACTAATCAGTATTACTTGATATACAGCTAATCAAATAGTACTATTTAGTAGCAATAAAAACAGAAGTATAAACATAATTATTTCAGTACACAATGATCAATGATAATGTTTAAACCTGGAAGATGTAAATTGTATATAAATTAATGGAAAAACTGCTATTGATTAAACATCGTTGTATATTGATTTAATTAGACATGGTCAAATTAATGTCCGCTACGGGGTGCGATTTCGTCATAGAACATTTTATTATAATACGATAATAAAAGTTGTGTTTTCCTTTTTTCAGTTTCCACAGTGGTTTTTTGTTAGTGTGCAAATATGTACATATAATTAATGAGACAATGCAGTTGCTGAAGTAATGGAATGTTTAATACATGGAGTCATGCAATGAGGTAATGTTAAACACAACAGCCTTATGACGTTATGTGTTAAATTTATGACTTGAACAATCAAGAATTTAGATACTTACAGACTTGGCTATTATTTCTTTGTTTGGTATGATTCAAGATACGAAAAAAAATTTGTCACATGAATGTCTTTTTCATTTCAATACTAGATGTCTTGGTTACTTTATAGTCACGTGACATTTCGTGTGCAGTAAATTTTTTTTCTGACCCTTTTATCGATCCACTATTGGGCACTAGTTTCCTCTGAGAATAAGAGGGTTAAGGCCGTAGTCTGCCACACTGGCCAAGTGCGGGTTGGTAGAAATAACCCATCTTAGATTTTTTATATGATTTTCTTCGCCGTTATAACAAGTAATATTTAACTTTAAGACGCACATTTTGTAAAGAGAAGTGCGCATGAATTTGCACCCTGGCCCCCAGAGTGTGACGCTGAATTTCAAACCACGAATCTGTCACTGCAATGTAATATATTGCTATTTCATATTATAATTTAATTTATTTTTCATAACCACCTTTTAGCATCCTCATTTCATACTCAATTGTCATTTTTATTACACTTTGACGGGCATTATTTTGCGAGAAATATTTCTAGTAATATTTTTGTGCGATTTGAGGATTATAAGCTTATTAATCTGAGATATGTAAATACGTACATTGCATGTATAACGTTTTGAAATCTCTGCAGGTACGTTATTTTATTAACTCATGTGTGTTCCTACCACACTGCTTCGCGATAAAAATAACACGAACGATCAAACCGACTAGATCGTAAACTGAATCAAAATTATTGCTCACACTGACATTCGATAAAAAATTGTAATTGTAATAAAAAAAGCTATTTAAAAACATGTCGCGCGAACAACGACAGGTAAAAGTATAATAAAATGGCCGTTGGCAGTGATTACATCGAAGTTTTACGATTCTGTAATAGAATTCACGCTTTACTTTTCAACCGTAAACCGTAGAGATAAAAATATAAAAGGCGTTTAACAATTTTTCTCCTCGCGACATTTTGTAAGAACTTAAACTGAAATCAAATAAGACCGTAACATTTAGTATATATTTATATACAATTCACCTTTAGTATATATTTATATATATAAAACATCAAATGTGACATAATCTCGTAACACGACATATACATTTAATTCGAGTATAGTTTATTCTCGTGCAACATCATCAAGTATCGTTAAGCTACTGCCTGAGTGTAACTTTGGGTGAAACTTTAGTACCGCTGCGCATTTCTGATCACATACATTTGAAACCCACACTCCGCTCTTTGTGAAAGCACCTGACGGGTATCTTTAGCTCAACGGGAGGCCATTGGCGTTAACCATTCGCTATGACGAACTCTTAACTCTTCACCTGACATGTTCTATAAATAGAAACGTCACCTTGTAACATGTGTAAATAGGCAGCCTTTTAACATCTTATGACAACGCAGAAAGTTGAACATTTCATTGGTCATATTAAATGCACTGGCCTTGATTGTCTGGGCTGAACTTGTGTGATGGATTTCACAGAGTACATGCATCTGAGTTCACTGGAGGAACTTCTTTAGCCATCTGGCTTGTGAATTTATATCTTATTTACTTCACAAATCTTGGATATTCGACGACAAATTTGAACTCGCTCGTTTCTCGCTTCTCGTTGGCAGTACCGCAAGCCACTTAATATGAGTCGAGAACGTACTCGTTTTTCAGTCGCTTTTTAAAGGCAATTGTGTGGTAATTTGGTAGTCCAGGTTACAGCGATTTGAATTTTTATACCTGTTTCAATGAAACTTTTATTGTTTGTCGGTTAGTTTGTCGTTCTTGTTCAAGATATCGGACGTACGATAAAGAGGTGTTATGGTAATACGTTTTTTGCGTTTCTTGTTTTTTTTTTGTCGTTATTATTAACATCAAATAATGTTGGTGTTTTATGTTGATTTTAAAGTATCGTAATTATGAAAAGTGTCGTAATCCAGTTTATTACATATTAAGTATGCACTCGTGTACAGCATATTCATAAATAAAGAATTTCTGTGCTACATTAAATTATTTACCTATTATATTATATGAAAAAAGTTTAAATATTGTCAAGTATAAACTGTTTGAACAGCAGGCTAAATGTATTTGAAACTCAAAAGCTTCACAGAACGATAATTAAGTTTTAGTTTAGTGTTCTGTTGGAGACAGAATAGCCAGATGAGTGAAGCATACTCCCACGATCCACCTGTTAATTCTACGTTCCACCATTATATAGGGGGTGAGTCTATTGTCATAAACCAGACAAAACTCAGACCTCGAGGCACTATTAGAAATTCTAAGTTAAAAATCCGATAGCACTCAATCCGACAATCGCAAAACTATTTCGCAATAGTTTATGCCGATCACAAAACACAAAATTTGAGAATTCTTCTCACGATTAAAAGGATGTGCTTGATTGATTAAGAGACATGTCATCCTATGAGTTCTCAGAAATTAATGTGTGAGAGTTAATTCTGTGCTTTATTTAAGGCACAAAAAGCAAAAATAATAAACAAAGTACTTATTATTATCAGGAGTCATGTTAATTGGCTTATACTATTGCTACCAAGCGGTTCAAATACATAGGAAAGGAATTACGGTCATAAAATCTGGTTCCCTAAGAACAATTACAAACCTTGATAAATTGTAGAAGAAGCACTCTAACTAATCATATTTAATATGCCAAACGTTTTTTCTAATAGTAATACTTACAATAACAACTACTCGACCAGATACCTACGTAGGTATATATATATGTATATGTACTCTGTACAGGAAATTCCATGTCAAAGTAGTACATGCAATAAATAGATTAATAACGCAATTTATAATCGCTCACCGCATCGAGACCTCTATTCGCGTTCTTAACGTGCGTTAACTCGAAACGTTGCACTATTTACGTTAACACGCGGCCCGCATCCGAGCTACTTTATGACGTCTACGAGCATTCCTTGTAAGGCGTTATTGATATACGTCTAGTTCTTCTAAAATACCCTCATATTCAGATAACGATATACAATTTGTTTGAAACAAATTGCTTTTTAATAACGTATTTAAATAATTTCGTTATAACGATTTGTCATGATATCCTATACGTATCATAATGAATGATTAATTTTTACACGTATTGATATCATTATCATCGACATCGGTAAATTATAAGTGGTAGTTAGAATAATCCTTAATTCTGATTATAGCAGGGAAGCGAAGAAGTATTATAGCAGGGAATAAATTGTTGCACGCTCATTTCCCTACAGTTTTTATCCTTTTATCCTTTCTTTGAATCATTTAATGGTTAATGGTGGTTGATTTAATTTCTTAGAAATACCCATGGCTGTTCTCAAACATAATTGTAGCATTGACTATTTAACGCCAGTTTTTGCTCGTGTATGTTTCATTGTTATCATTGAAATAAAAAATCTACTTTCTTCTTTATTATCCTAAAGTTTTTCAAAACATTTGAAGTGTTTTATCATCGTCAATCCTTTTTCCCTTTTCACTATCGGACACAAGTCACCGCTCACAATGGGAAAGGGTCTAGGCCGTAGACTTACTGAAGAGTTTACTTAAGTAACATATACGAGTATAATGTTTATATTTCTATATAGCTAGGTCAAAATAAAACTCTCTAAACGATTAACTTGTAATCTATCTATGTCGTAAGAATTATGGTAATGAAATGAAATGAATCTAAATAGGTACCTTATGTACTGAAATTTCCCATATCTTAAAATGTTATTGTTACTCGTTTAATACAGTTCACCCTTAGCGGGCATGCAATATTTTGTTGCCTTATAACTGGACTGACAACAATTGATTAACATTAATGAATATTAATACAGTTTTGTTTTGCAATGGCATTTATTTTATATAAATAGCTTGAACGTAATCGACATGTTTACGAGCGACGTGCGGTCGGCGTCCCATCGATTTTACCACACGCGCCTTTGCGCCTGCATTCAGAGCATTCTTACAAGGTGTTAGTGATATAATACTTCTATTAATGAAATCGACTCTGTCAAAATATCCGCACGATTCGTAGAAGAAATAGAAGAGTCATTGAATAACCATATTCCACGTCTTTTCTTGGTCCTGCTAGAAATCCAGGGATTACATTGGTATATAAAAAAAACACGTTATAACAGTCAAACGTTATTGACACAAAATGCACATTTCATACAGATGCACATCAAATAAAACCGCTTGAATATTCGCTACCGTCAAATGTATATATATGTATATATCTTTATTGACATAATGTAAATTGAAAATCGTAATGTACGAACACATTTACTGTAAGCCTTGCTGTAAGACGAAAGTGCTTTTAAATCATTATATTATTAAATTTCATCGTTTAGTTCATAAAATGTCCGACGCCCGGTTTTATCGGACGGAAAGCGCGCATTATTGCGTGTCCGTACATTCTATTGCCGCTATAGTATGCCGGGCCTATTTCGCTTTTTGTTCCAATTATACATGCCACGAACCAGTTGGAATTGCTGTGATGTCTAGTATGGATTTTTATGTCCCATAATCAATAGCGGTCGACATTTCTCTATTTAAAATTAGCCGCAACTGTCACACGTTCGTGACCGGTGTTGGTTTCGCATAAAGGTGAGTATTGCTTGCGCTTTTTATGGGTTACAAGTTAATTTATATCGACTAGACAGGTTATGGCGAAACGCATCGTTATTACATGGACATTTTTTGATAGCGCGTCGTGCGACGAATGGGGAATATTAAAGTACGTAGACTTTTTTCACAACCAGCTGTTCTGAGCTCTCTGTGAATGTTGCTTTAAAATGAGTTCGCTCTGCAATTTGCAAAAAGTAAGTAACGTGTTTCGTTTATTAACTACAATGAGTCCCATTACTATGGTTACATTAGGTCTCATGCATTAATTATTGCACTACCCATTACCTTATAATCAGTTAGTGTCAATAGTTCTCTTTCGAATACTACGAATACCTAATATAGTCGTACGGAAGAAACACTCACTCGTATGTACATAATAATAATAGTGTAAAGGCATAGTAAAGAAATAAGCGGCCAGTGTTGACTGCTACTTTAAAAACATTAAACCGTTAGCGATAGGATTAGAATTAAATAGGTATAACTGTTGGGAAATCCGCGTAGACGCAATATGTGGGTCTGAAATATAGTTCGTTAAACGTTATTTTATTACATGGATGGAAAAATCTAGCACCTAGCATATTCAATGAGTAGAAGCCGAGCTGAAACGCTGTCAAAACTATAACAACTGTGTTGAAAGTCAAGATCACTGTTGTATACCTAATATTGATTTTTAGAATTTGATACGTTTTATTATAAAATACTCCTAAAAATGTAACATCAAGCCTGTAAACTCCGAAGAGGTAGGCAGTGGCGTGTAGTACACTCACGCGTTCGACTAGTTAAGTTTACGTCCCTCTATGGAATTTGGGACGAGTCTATAGCGACATAGCGGGAACTAATCCAGACTTCGAGCCACTCCTAGGAATTACTAATAGAAACTATCTTACTGCTAACTACTGCTATTTTTTTTAACATAAAACAAGAAAACATTTAGCATACTGTCGATTAATATGACAAACTGGAAAATATCCAGCATTTGATACTAGAATAATAATAATAATTATTATTTATTTATTACTAAATGTTTGACATTTATCTACAAGCAATCCATTTTCTGGAACTTATTCTAAAGCACAGCATACCTTTGTCAGACTACTAAGCTCATCCGTTGTAACGGATAAGTAAATATGGAATGTATTCCATATTTGCTTACAACGTAATATATTTTTATTCTTTAGCTTTTTAATTTTTACGTCAATTACATGGTCTTGCTGGCGATACGTGTATGTGCATTATGCAATATTAATATAATAATTGTAGATATATCGTACATCGCTTGTAGAATCTCTTTCATAGTGAAACAAGATGTTAAAATGCTAACATTCTCAGCATGTCGCCGCATTGGTCGATGCAACAATGTTGCTAAGTCCGTAAACACTTTCTAATGACTATAATTTCCTGTGAAGCCTTGTTTGTATTTACGTTTTTAGAAGGTTCTGCTGAACAACTATAATTACAATTATTAAAGAATATTTAATAGATTTATTTGACTGTCTCGCTGTTTGAGTTGTAAGCACAACAGCGGATCGAGAGATTCTGGGATTAAATCTCCGGTCGGAGTACCTATTATTGAATTTTTCTAAATAAAAAATTGTAGCTAAATCTTCTTGCAGGAGCCCCTAGCCTGGATTTGTGCCCGGCGTAGTGCAATAGGCTCACCAGCTATTCCATTGTAAGATATCCAATTTAACTTACAGCTACACTTTTATATTACGACATTTATTTTAGTTTTAATGCAAAATAATGCGTATAAAGAGAGTCAACTTAAAAAGTTTTTGATTGAAGTACATAAAATATTATATAAATACATAAAACAGCCAGTTCGCAAGCTCTGTGCTGGAGAAAAAAAAAAAATTTTAGTCCCTATGATATTCTTTATAATCAACTGCCTGCTTTACCTCAGATTAAGCGCCAGTTATTCTCTGAAAATTAGGTTATATAAAAGAAAAATATAAATAAATTGTACTGCTGTAACAGCCAGCCATATTAAATTTATTATATACGGCGAACCATTCGTTCTTGTAAGAATTTCTCGAATTACGAATGTTTTATAACAGTTTGATAGAGATAATTAAGTTCATGTCGCCAGACGCTGAACATGTGTGGACATACGTGGTGACTCTTTTTACTCGCTGTCATGAGTACACGCGTTTTAGCGTTCCCTTATTACAGCTCTACATTCTCGCGAGATCAACATCGTAAATTCAACATTCAAGTATATTCAATCAACATTCAAGCACATTTGTGCCAAATGATTGGAAACAATATAAAAGTAGCGTTAACAAAAGAAGTTATAATAATTCTCAAAAGTTCATTTATAATAATTACGGTTTCTGTCAATTCGTATTAAAAGTTATTACAAAATTGATTATAGTATTTAGGCGCTTAAGAGAATTAATTATATTACGCCAACATAATCTAGTTGATACTCCGAATGACTCCGAAGCCATCTTTAAACATATCGGAATTAGCTACGGATATGTCAATTATTTGTACTGATAAAATGTTTGTAGAAGACTCTGAAGCAGTTGTATTATAATTTGTTGCAAGAGTTAACGAAATCAGCGGGAGTGTAAAGGCTCCCTCAAAGAGCGTACATTTAAATTTTTTGCCCACAAAAGCATCTGTGTCTCCAACAGAATCTTGTTTAACAACAGCTTTTAATTTTTTATCTGTTACCTATTAAAATAGTGTTAAATACAACAGACGACCAGTGAAGGAATTTAAATTCTTTAAACGCATTATTAACATTATATCGCAAAAAAACGGTCTTTTTTGAAATCTTTATTGTGGTATCTGTTTATTTCTAGGCTGGTTGCAATTTCATAGTACGATGTAAAAATACAATTTTTTGTAACATTGTTCACTTTTATTTTAAACATTTGTAATATCACATAAATATATTATTTTGTAATCTCATATATATATACTATCAGAACTTAACAATAGTCTAAATAATTATCCGTTTTGCTCTCGTTTCTGGACCCGCACTTTATTTCTCGTGTAACAATAGACAAAACACGAAATGAACTAATATACAATCTAAACATATACTCCGGTTATGTCACGCAAGATGTACTTGAACAGTGACATTTACATAAACCACATGCCATGTGCTCGGTTCAGAGGAAATGAAAATGTTTATTGCACATATTTTAATATATGAAGTCCATGAACAGCCATGTGTCACGATTAACTCGACTTAAGACTTAATCCTTTCAAAACATTAGTATAATTTTGTCTACTTGACTTAAAACAGGCACGTGCTTGATCGCAGCCGACAAGCGAATTAGGTTATTACATAATAAAATATTATATTTAATAAAATACTTTATTTAAATATAAAGTTCTTTTAACACATTACATGTGTTATTACTTTTGATTTGCTGGAAAAGTCGTAAATGAACAGGCAGGAGGCACCAGTGGCCCTGTAGCCTTTAGACATCTGCTACTGACAACGAATTGCACTGTACGAATATGTCTGTCAGCACCGGTTAGCCCATTCAGCGCAGTCCTAGGATCATTAGTTAGCAACACATTTAATTGGAAACGACAATGATCGCATTACGTTTCTTCTTAAAAGATTGTACACGTCATTAAAGCTGTCTATTCACAGTCTTGTCTTCAATGCGTTCATTACGAATATTGCAATTCATTTGACAGGCGTAGGTGCGCGATAAAATACACGCCGGCCCTAAATTCGAAACGCGTTAATAAATTAACATATACGCTGAAACAGGACGGCGGCACTGGAACTGTGTAATTTGCACACGTTTTAGTTGCTAGTAATATTTTATGGTGCTGGCGTTTAATTGCATATGAATTATGAATATTTACCGGTGTCATTCCGATGTCATACTTCCAGTGTAGAGCGCGCGTACAAGATGAAGCGATTTTAGTAATATTTTAGCGATTAGGAGCGATTTATTTATACTTATATTTATTTAATGTGCATTAGGATTTTTATAAGATTTTCAATATGTACTGTACTGTACATTCAATTTGCCAGTATTGAATATAAATGTACAAATATTTGGACGAACCAAAAATACTTTATATACATAGTATTTAAAAGAGTTTAGTTGAATTTGTTGATGAATATTGAGAAAACACTGACCAAAAAATATGCGGTCCACAATCGTTATATCTGGTTAAGCCTAAAATTTAAGAGCTAATCACAAAGTTCGTACTAAACGGCTCCTGAGTAGTAAGCGCCTTAAACAATTGAAGATTCTTTGAAAATAAAGGTGGTTACACATGAAGCCGGTTGCCATATCCCCGCTCTCGCGCCCATTGCCACTTGTGCGTCGCACCACAAAGCGACAGTTGTTGCGTTCACCTCGATCTGTCAGTGGCATAATATGCGGTGCGCAGATATTTATCGATTCCACGGCGAAACGTATCGTGAATGTCAATTAGTGGTCGTGATGTATAAATATATTCGCACTGACGTATTTACAACCCGCTCATACCGCCATTAATAAGCTTCAATGTAAGCTGTTAAACACTAGAAGACGTGAGCTATTTGCACTGTAAATGGCAACCTGTTTAATTCGCAGTTAGCACACCTTGGACAAGTAAATTTACATGACTCTATTATTTGCGGATAAATTCACTTTGTAATGTTATTATTATCTTTGGTGAAAGAATGCCTGTTCAATTCCATTATAAGGAATCTTGAATGATAAAAAATGGTATAGGCGATTGAACAATATACAAATTGTAAAAAATATATATACATACATATGTGTGCGTGTGTGTGTATGTACCGGATGTGGCTATGAACCTATAAGCTTGTGTAAAACCTTTATGTCGTCAAAAATATTTTTTATAACCAAGGTAATTTTGGCATTTAATTTTACTTTAAATACAGCCCATTCTCCGGGGTGCATGAAAGGAGCGTCCCCGAGCGGCGACTATGTCTGATCCAGTACGAACATATATTGCACAGCGCACCCTGGACATTGCGACTAATCCTGTCACCATGGTGGCTGATCACTCACATTCAGCTGTCGACTCGACAAAGAAGAAGAAGAAACCCCTTCTCCAGCATTCAGAAACGCTACTACTTTACTTTCGTTCTAGAACCATCTGTTAGGTTTGTAAGGGTCTCACATTACACATTTCCTCTAAGTTCACGTGGAACGAATCCGGTCAAGATTTTCTTTAATTATATAGCTATTCTATTCATGATTGGATATAGGCATCTATAGACGGCAGTAAGATCTCAGTATTATCTACAGTCAAATATTTTGACAGACTGAAAGAATGTTATATGTATAAATAACTAACATTACAAATCATGGTATCTTGATGTTTGCTCTGAGACTGGTATATCATCATCCTCAGCAGTCAGCTGACTCACACTAATGTGCCAGTACGTATCTCGACCGGAAATAAGTGACTCACTGCACACAAGCATAATCCCCTGGCACTGGGCTTGTTTTGACAGCTTAAGGCCGGAAGGTGGAGAGCTTTGCGTTAGCTGGGATACGGATCTTTGATGTTATTTTTATGACAGTTAAGTAACTCATACGTTCTGTATAACATATGAGAAGAGTATAGAAAATTGATCATCATGTAACAGAACTTTGAAGTATGTACTATTGACACAAATAAAACAGCTATAAAAGTTGTAAAAAATATACCAAAGAGATGAATAACATCGGGAAGTACTCACAATATTATAACAATTCAGTATGTCCTAGGGCTTAATGTGCTTAATTCGTGCTTAGTAGCGGAATTCAACTATAACGCCAAGAAAATCAAAAATTGTGTATCTATCTTACAAGTTTCGTCACAGATAACAAATGCGATCTATTTCTCGTTACAAACCACTCTAGAACAAATTTGAAAATCAATATTACGATCTATGTCGCTTTAGTTCCACTCCATCATCAGATAAGGCATTAAGCGATATTAACATACAATGTCGTGTCTGTGCGTCTGTTGTACAGGAAACAGCCATAATACGATAATATCTGAGAACAAATGAGGTGTCAGTTTAAATGCCCGTTGGCATAAACAGCTTGGTTTAAGCCATGGATTTAAGGGCTTATAAGGAAAATATTTAGAATGGATGGCGTGGGCAAATCAAATTAGATGTCGAGTATACTTATTTATAATAGAACTAAAACGTATAATCCATATTATAGAATTGAAAGATATTATTATTACAAAATAATATGCTGTATAATTGATTCTAATTAAACTGCTATGTCCGCGCTTTTGGGGATGCCTCGTATACCTATTTAAAAAGCACGTCATCTTTAATTTCAATTTATCGTTAATCTTCTAATTTATATTTTCTAGTAGTGGCTCGAAGTTTGCCCAGTATATGGCAATAGGCTCACCACCTATTCCATCGTGGGACTTAGGTAAAAGTAACTGGTGAAACGTGAGAGTGTTCTACATTCCTCTGCCTACGTTTTCGGGGATTACAGGCGTGATGTTACTTATGTCATCTTTATAAAATAAAAATTGATGTATGTACATTACTTACTTACGGG
>DWDW01001148.1:0-12271 GCA_018245635.1 Mimoniades versicolor eupheme
CTGCGTCCATCAACATTCGCATTGTATATCTGCTTCCGCTGATTCGTCATTCTTTCATCAGCCATTCTCTCAACATGTCCGAGCCAACGGAGCATGGCTTGTCTCCTTTTTACACTTATACCGTCTTTCATACAATACCTGATTGCCGCACTTAAGAATAGATTATTAACTTTTTATTTAACAATCAAAACATTTACTAGAAATAATTTCTATGGGTGAACAACGTTTGCCGAGTCAGCTAGTAATAAAATGAAACATAATGTAAATTGACAATTTTGTTGGCAGGCCGAGTGGCGGAGCGCGCGCGCTATGGGGCGACACTGTTGAGATATTGCTAACCGGCAAAATGAAATGACCATGGAATCACCTGTGAGAATATGTATAGGTATGTATTTTGAATTTAGTAGATGGTAATATTAAGCGCCCTGACTACTTATTTATACGCAGTTGTATATGAGATTGTACTACATAGTTTAATATGCTGTTTAAATTTAAGATAATTTTGTTAGGTTAGGAGTTTTACCCATACAAAATGGAATCCTATATTTTATTATCAGACTATCATTTGGTATCAAATGTCTATTTTACTGTAATTCTTCAAAATTGGTTTCTACTAGAACTTTTATGTTACAGTTTTTTTTATGTATATTCATATAGGCTAATCTACTTGTATCGGCACTTTTCAAATGAGATCGTATTTATATGAACTGGGAAGGAACTGGCTATATCTACCAGGATAATTAAACAATTCTTTCCTAAACGTTACAGGTGCAGCGCTTGTAGTACATTTACTACTATCAATCAGCACATTAGTAAGCGGGTACGCGTTACCGGTCGAAACGACGCCAACAACGATCAAAAATGAGAGAATTTCCAGATTTTCTAGACCCAACGCTAGCTGGACAAACAGAAACAAAGAAAAATTACCAGACTTAGCTCTGAACGAGCTACGTCCAAAAGACTCCGCTTCCGAAGAACACACAGAAAAAAACGCTAAATATAAAGATAGAGGAAGGGTCAGATTTGATCCACTGGCCAAAACTTCTCCTGGGAGTACTTTGAAAAGAGTGACTACATCAACTGAAGCTTCAAGTGTTGTTATAGTTACACCAACGCCTGAAGTGAAAAAGCCGGCCGAGATAGACAGTATGAGAACGTACAAGAAAACTAAAATGCCAACTATAAGCTCTAGTACCACTGCATCAGTACCTATAGATACAAGATTTGAAAATGAAGAAGATTACGATGAAGATGACGAGGACGATATAAGCACATACGATAGACATACTCCGTTTGATGACTTTTTTACAATACCTAATTTTGACAGCGAGGATATTAATGTTAAGAAAAATAAGCGCGGGTTCGATAAAAGTAACAAACTTGATCATGATTCTTCTTCATACGGTAGTTTCTCCAGTTTCTACTCAAAAGATCCGTACATTTCAAAAGAAGAACCTTACACGTCGGCTAGTTTTTTCGACTTCGAAAGTGAATTGACTACTCCTAAAAATGACTTTTTCGATAAGAAATTTCAAGAAATATCCTCAAGTATATTAAATAATTTAGACACTATTAAAACTAAATCGCAACCACCGAATATTACTAATGTGCACAAGATTGTTAAGGAAAACATAGGATTAGAGAGATTGAGTAACGGTACGCCGACTAATAAATCGACAGTGATTATAAAAAATACCAAAGAGATACGATTAATAGATAACGATAAAGCCGGGACTGCTAACAAAGAGCTATCTGATGTACATGGTACAAGTATTTATTACGAGATGTCAGTTTTATCCACCGAAACATATAATATAAGTCATTCTAATGAAGACGACTGTGACAACGATACGCAACCTTCAGAGACAACGTTCACTATTTCAGATGACGAGCTACCAATTTTAAAGGCAACTCCACCAACAATAATAGAATTTTCAACGAAACCCACATTTCCAGATCCAATTCCAAGTGCTTATTCAACTATTCCAACAAACATATTACCAGTTAGTATAGTACCGTCCCTGTTTAATTCTATTAGTGCTATACCATATTCGACTCAAAATACTATTTCATCAACTGATAATGGAATAACAAAATTTTTTACCAGTAGTTTTAGTAGAAGTAGAAATTATTCGAAACGTCTCAATCTCACTGGAACCAAAGATTCGCCTAACAGTGTTACTGTCCAAGCAGACCAAGTCTCCATAAATCATGGCTTACGTCCGGTAACTAGAAGGTTCCATCACACAACTCCAAAAACAAAGCCTATCTGGATGGCACCTCGAAAAAACATAACTAGAGGAACGTACATTAGACCGACATATCCGACAACTATATATTCCGAGCATTTTAACATTAAAGACAAAATTTTATCGACCGCTAAACCAAAACAGCCGACAAGAACGGTATTAACAACATTAGCGTCAGATATTGATCCAGTATTACAGAGTGATGTAAGTGGACTTAAGAAAGTTGTCCATTCACCTTCAATATCTGACAATACTATTCCCACATTATGGAAGAGAGGTTCTACAAAGTTTTCGACGTCCACTGTCACATCGGGTGAAATAGGAACTGGAGTTAGCGAGATGGAGATCCCGCCTACTTTGACAGCGTGGGCGCTAGCAAGTTTACGTAGTCCGCCATCGTTGCCGAGTCCAACAGTGAACTTTACTGGGTCGACACATAAGAGTGTCGATGAAAACGAACTGCAGAAGGTCGGAGAAATTGCAGGTTAGTTTTTGTTTACGTAGTTTCTAGTGTTTGAAATTCTAATGATAGTCTTATTTTATGAAGATATTTGAGAAACATTTGCATTTCAGATAAAAGAGACATAACTACGACCTCCACAACAACGACACTCTTAACGATTAATAATGAAATATTGCCTAAAAATAGCACAGAAATCGAGCAAAACCCTTGGAAGCCATTGTTTGTTTCAACTTCGCCAAAACTAAACGAACTGCCCGAAGCTAAAGCTACAGTATCTAAATCTGAAACACTACCTGCTGAAAGTATTATATCTATACAAAGTAGTCCGCAACCTGTTAGCACCACAGAATCTAACAACACATATTCTTCAGAATCGACAGAAACTTCTAATGTTGATGAATATAAACCATCTCCGATATCTGCGACATTAAAACTCGATGAAACGACAACAGAAGACTCGAAAGAATTTTCTGAAGGGGAAACAATTCTTCCGGTTGATGTTACTAAGTCAACTGGGTTCGAATCGATCACAAAATTGCCTGCAGGAATAACAACGCCTAAGGACGAGACTGCTGTGAATTCCGTTGAAAAAAATGAAATCATTACTGAAAAAATCTCTCTAAAAGATAAAATTCCGGATTATGAGATTACGACTATTAGATTTTCTTACGTCCCAACAGAAGAAGTCACTGAAAGCACAGAAACAGAACCAACTACCGTTTGGCATCGTACTGTTCCAAGTAAAATCAATACAGCAACAATTCCAGATACTCCAATAACAACATACAGACCAAAGTATATGACTACAACTAATTCAATTGAAGAATCTACGACATTTATAGTAGACACTACACAGCAAATAGATGTTTCTTCGCAAATAATTGAAAAGGAAACAGAAAGGTCTACAACGCAAGAAAATAGTACAACCGATATAATTTCTACAGTTGCCACTACTACAGAAATTTTAAATGAAGTACCTATAACAACAGAAAATATTAAAGAATCTACGACAATTCTAGAGATTACTACTACTAGGGAGACTACGAGTACTACACTGGAAACTACAACACCTGAGATCACAAAACAGTACGAGGAAGAAAAGACAACAGTAACGATTGAAGATACAACTGAATGTTCAACAGAAGGTTTAACTGAAGTTTCTACGGAAACTATTGGATCAGAAACAGAGACACATGATAGAGAAAATGACTCTGAAGAGAATAGTGGCAGTAATGAAATTATACGACCGGTAACACAAGTGACGAAAGTGACATCTGCACCTATTACAGAATTAGCGACTCCACCTGAAATATTTACAACTACAGAGTCCACGACGAAAATGAATACGATAGTGACCGAGCCTGTAAATGAATTAACTACAGAAACAATGGCTAAGGTAGTGGAAGTGGTAGTGGAAGTGACTACATATACAGGCGAAACTGAGACAACAACAGATGAGAGCACTACGTCGGAAGATTACGTAAATTATTCTGGTATAACAACGGAGACTTCTTCGAGGGTGCTGACAGATGAAGCTGGTTCGGGCGCCGCAGTGGCTATCGCGGCCAGCACGATCGGAGTGATTGCATTAGTTCTTCTTGTTGGTTTATTGGTGAGTTCATTATGTATATATGTATTATGTTTTACTTTCACACGATCTACCAGGTATGACTTGCTAATGTAGCAAGTACAAAAGCTGCACTTCATAGTAAGACTTTTGCAATATGTCAATTTTTAAACTGTTGATGCAGAATTCTTTGATCTTTGCTCTAAAAATATACATTGGCGTACCGCCAGCAGAGGGTCAGACACTCTTTTATGCATTGCGTGCTGCATGCAAACATGTTGTATGCGTTGAAACCAGTTCTAGGCTAAAGGCACAGAAAAAGCAAGTAGTAAAAAATTAAAAAAAAATTGATATTATTTCACTAAAAAAATTGAAAAAAAGAAATAGTACAAAATATACGCTTCATAATTTTATTAAAATGGAAATAATTTTGAGAAACTAGATACACCTGCATACGTTATATTAATAATCTCTCATATTGCGCCATCTGTTGGTTAGTAGCTAATATTAACGGATTAACATTACACTGCAAGTGCTAAAATAATAATAGTTTTAATCGACATTAAACTTTTGATGACATACCTACATGTACTTGTAACTCATTAATTTACGTTGTTAATATTCTTATTATTTTACTTAAAAATATTTCGTAAGGGATGGTTGGTTGGTCGCTACACATTAGAATTCGGCTTCTATGAGCGAATTACGATCACCATTACAATCAAATGTAACTAAACAAATTAAAGTATTGATGAATATTTAAAAACATAAACAATTATTTACAATACTTTCAAATAATTTATATCTATTTCATATATTTGTGCGGGTGAATTAATAATTAATATTTGTTTTTCACGTACAGTACTGACTGAGAGACTGATTCTAAGCTGCATTGGTCTGAATTGAACTTCGTTAATATTGAGTTGTTGGAATTTCTTATACATATTTTGTACAGTACAGTGGTAGTCCAGTGTCTCTAAATTTATAGTTTAAAGCGAGTCTATTTCTCAATATAAAATTTAAAAACAGGCAACTTATTTATTTATTTATTCTCTTTATTTACACACCAATAGGAAACGATAGATACAAACATAATAATCTTTAACTTCTAAGTAGGTATACAACTTCCGCGAATTAAATTTTAAGACCAGTAGCTTCCCCGTTTAAAAAAAATATATTATTTAACTACTTTCTGCATCATAACGATGTTTTTTCAATTATGTCTATATTACTCTTACATCAGTATCTAAGGTGTGGAAATACAGCAAACCTCTATCATACTTTTCATAAAAAAATGTTTATAAAGAAATCTTTACTCTTCAGAGTACTTACTATCCTTGTTGTAATATCTACAAGCGAATGAGATTATATACATCCAAAGTATAAAATCTCATCCACTTGTTCCACCACCATAATATCTGCCACTACCCTAGTAGTAGTTCTCGACTTATCCTTTTATAACATCGACCTTTATTTACGCATATTTATGATTGTGTATTAAAATAAAACCCGATCTCACGATAGCGCCATCTAGCGATAAATAGCTGTAAACAAAATTTTGTAACATGTGCGTGGTCAAATCGGTGCTTATTAAGTAAATAGAAAATAGGTAAATGCCGTTAAATTGTGATTATCTATTCGTTCTACGTAAAAGAAATAGCAAAAATGTCCTTACATTTTAAAAATTATTCCGAGGCTCACGTTGTGGTCCTGTCTCTTTCTCTGCCTCTTCTCTCTTCTTGTCACACCCGATGTTTAGTCGTACAAGATATCCATAGTAATGAGCATAATATCTGTATCATCTCACGATAAATTACGCTCACTACTTTGGAGACCGTTGCAGATCTGTTCCAAGTTAAATCATCTGCCACTGCGCCTGGAAATTAGTACAGTCACCATTAACGTCGCTTGTCAATATAATATAATGCGACAGGCTCCCAACCTATTCCAAAATGGGTTGTAAATGTGACTGCTGAAGCGTGGGAGTGTATTGTACTTCTCTGCCTCCCTTCGGGGATTACAGGTGTGATGTTACTTATCAATGTCATCGACTTGGTTCACAAACCTCTAAAACTACGATTACAGCAAAGGTCATATTTTCACATCTTTATTCTTACTTCACTACTACTACTATCACTAGCTACACAAGTGTAAAAGTAATTTAATAAAAGTTTGTGTACAAGAATTTTTAATTAATTTTCTTATCAGCCTGTTTAAATGCACAGCTGGACATATGGGTCCCTGGGGGCCCTGGGGGGTTTCTGTTCACGACCCCCACGCCGGGCATGCGGCTTGGGGATCGCGGAGCATGGCCTCTCGCAACGCGCGTAGTTAATTAAATTATTTATCTTTTAATATATTTTTTTAATATACATGGAAAAGAAACTTAAAGGAACGAACGTATTAACCTTTTCTGTATAGAATTACTCGAAGTTGGACAAATGAGTCCGAGGACACAAACCTTGATGAATTAGATCCGTTGTTGCAGATTCATCACCAACTTATTTTCACAAATGTTCTTGTCCATTGTTTTAGATAGATCCTCAACGTCAATCATATTTTTCACATACCTCGTATAAGTTTAGAATGACGTTAATGTGTGTACTATAATATCTCGTTTCCTGAAATATAAGAAAATTCAAATATCAACTTTTAATTTTAATAAATGATATTGTAATAATTTATTTTAATATGTTCATTTAAATAAGCAGTTCAAATTACATAGAACACGAGGTTGTAAATGTGTTGAATTTTGACTGACCCATTGGTTAGTGAACCTGACTTTTACGCCGAGGGTCGTGGGTCCGAATCCCACCCTGAATAATTATTTGTGTGATGAGCACAAGTATTTGTTCTTTCCGCGTCTTGTCCGTGTCGTAAGAGGCGACTAAGCCCGGCGCTGGCTGGTGCGCTCTGCCCGGGCGCGGCTACATGCCCTGGCCGTCTGCGGGCAGCAGCGCAGGCGGTGCGATAAACTGTTCTCTGCGATCACCAACACGCATGTCCAGCGCTATGAGCTATGAGGATAACCCCTCAGGGGAGCCTTATGCCCAGCAGTGGACTATAATAGGCTGATGACGATGATTTTTTCTGTGTCTAGCTGTAAAAAATCATTAAACTTTAAAATCACGCCAGTAATCCCCGAAGAGGTAGGCTGAGGAATGTAGAACACTCCCAGTTACGTTTACGTCCCACTATGGAATATAAATGTGAATGTGAAGTGTGATGTTTGATGATCCGTACACAGACTGCGTAGTAGACTGTGGCTTCTCATACTGAGATGACACCCGCGTGTAACTGAAGTACGACATGACTTACAAGAACGTATGACTTACACAACATTAAGTATATTGAATAAATATTTGTTTTACAATTAAAAATTTCGCGTGTATCTACCTACTACATCGTTCAATTATTTCGGTCTGAAATTAGTCGGAATATTCCGACAAAATATTTGCTTTGTCGTATACTCCCGACGGATTGATCATTGTTATATATATCGTCCAGTGGATAGCGAACACAACAAAACGCACGCTAATTAAGCCGTTACTCAATTCAATCAAGTAACCTACGACGTGTATCGTTATACATAAAGAATAGCGATAAAACGAGGACGCGAATGAAGCTTTCAAACGAAACACTTCTCGTTAGTTGGCGACGGTTATTGCCGTAAACATTCCACTGCAACTCGACTAGTGCTGACACCAGAGCCCGCTTATCGCTACCGAGAAGCCGTTATGTCGGTCACAGGTGTAGCTATGCCATTATGGCCTCTTGACACTTTGATATCGTAATTAAAACAGCACATGTATAAGCAAGTACACCACACGTTCATAAGATAGTTATATTACAAACTTAGAATTCCCTCGTGAACCTTATCCCTCAGATCCGACTCGTGTCAATACATGAACCCATTAAGTGGCAATGTCAATAATTGTGTGCAGTTGAAATAAATGAACGAAAAGTAACCATAACAATACAATTTTATGTAAAACTGAATGAATGTTTACATAATTGTACAGTTATTAAAAGTTATGTATACACAGTTATTAAAATAATAGCTTAATGTATTTACACTGTATTTCGGCAAAGTTAACGGCTAATACAAGGAACAATTTTAAATAAACGACTAAGCAACGCTACGTTAGATGTAATAACAAAGTAACTTTAGTTTTTTTTTAAGTTAGTCTTAATTATTAAAACTTTACATGACTAAGTTATCCAGCTCGGTTTTTTTAATTAGGAAAATAATATCATTGAAAATTGACTGCCTCGTTGGTCGTGATGGTTTGATTGCAAACGGGACTATCGATCGAGAGGTCGTTGGTTCTAATCCCGGGTTGATTACGTTGGTTTTTTTTCTAAGTTAGTAGTGGCTGGGAGTCTGGACATGTGCCCGATGTATGGCAATAGACTCACCACCTATTCCGTAGTGGGACGTAAACGTAACTGGTGAAACGTGGGAGTGTACTAACTACACTTCTCTGCCTACCTCTTCGGGGGTTATAGGCGTGTTGTTACGTTTTCGTCTAACAATGTGGGATGGTGATGAACGAACGTTGGATAGTTCACATCGAGGAAGCGTGTGTCGTTCAGCAACTCACAGCTCCATTCATTCCCATCCAATATAATTGCATCATAGAATATGCAATATAGTTGCAATCACAGAAGTGGAAGTTTTAATTAAACCTAATAATACAAGATTTTTAAAAAACACAAATAATATTCTTTAAAACTTACCCACATTAAGATTTCATTGGCTCACTCACTTAAAAAAATTATTAAAACGATACGTAAATCAATTTAAGAATTTGAATTTAATAATAGAAAAAATATAATAAAACTAGTAAATTAATTATATGAAAATGAAATATTTTTATTTTTATTTTCTTGAAAGTGAAATTTTGTTTTGAAAACTTTTTTAAGTGTGCAGTATTATGAAACTTGCAAGTTATTTGATTGAAGTAAGCAAAGTTCAGAATTCGACCTCTCCGTGGTACGTCAACTGATTGTATGAGGTAACGCCAGCCCTGTGCTTGCTTAAAGCGATCGCCCCGTTCTATCGACTCCTGCGCACGGAAACGCGAAAGTGCCTAATCTTATTTTTTCAGGCTTTCGTGTAAGAAATTTAGAAGCTTGCAAGTAAATTCTGTAATTATTTCTTAGTAAATATTTTCCTTATATATGTGAAAAAAATATCGAAATAAGAATATGAAGTAAAAAGCGTATTTTTTGGTCTAACAATTTATATTGGATTTATTAGGATTAAAAAATATTTGTTATGAATAAAAAACTAAACGTTTAAATTATTACTGATGTACACTTTGTGAATTTATCAACGTTTTTACAAAAAGGTATGAAGATAAATTTTATGAAAGTTCAAAATTTTCAGGTATCATAATATTTTTTTTGCACTTTAGTTTGCCATACTACCGTATATGTAAGGCCGACCTAAGGGCCCAGTCCGTATCGCACACTAGAGGATGTTTATACTTCGCGACCCATAAACAATCCTCTGATGACGAACCTGGGCGTGACGTCCAATGGGTACGTGTCGGATGTCTGCAATGGGACACATTATCTTATGAAAAATATCTGACTAAAGTATTTATGGATAAATTCTGCTTCAATGCATAAAAAATATTTAATACCGTTGTGTTTTCTGGTGCATTCTATAAATCGATTAGAACAAAGTTTATGTATTGTTAACCCGTAACAGCATGTCTAGAATCTCCAAGGAGGTAGGCAGAGGAGTGTGCTATGCGCCATGTATTGTTAAAATTTGTCTATTATCCACAAGATGGGATTCTAATTTAGAGATATTTATCTTTTACAAGAGAAAGGTTGGAAAGGCCTACCGAAGCTATAATATGGTTGCGTTTCCCAGTTCTCAGCGGTTCTCAAGCTTTTTAAAATTCTTAGCCGTTTTCAATCGTGCTTACGTACAGAATGTATACTTACTCAGTTTGCTTAAAACCAACCGTAATGAAGCACAAAGCTACTTAAAGTAAAGCGTTACTTCAATCCAAAAGTGATTGATAAGTTACTGATCCATGTGTGTTCCAATGTCCGAAAAATTGTTTTATTTATTTATTAAAAGCCAAATCTGGTTTATTTATAGACTAATTTGTTTTTTTTTTACAAAAAGTACCAACGTTAAAAAAGCTGTTTTATATTTTTAATTTATATGTACGTTTTATAAATGTGCAGATAAAATTCATGTTTAAATATATTTTTTTATTGGTAATTCAACGTTTAAGATTATAATAGAAGTCGTTTAAGATTACAAGTCGACATTTTACCTGCCAATGGACAATCACATGCTATAGGGCGGCCCGTAAATCACATAACCAAGTGGAGAATTACATTATTTTTCGTTCTAAAGCTTGGTCAAAGTGCTCTCATGCCTCTCATGCTTAGCATTAACTGAAGTACTTTTTTTGTGTGACAAGAGAACCATTTCAAACTCCACGTATCATTCATCAGGTGTTTCTAGCCACTTGAAATTATTTCACTGTGTGAAATTATTGGGTGATAATTTGAGACGTAACATCACGCCTGTAGTCCCCGAAGAGGTCTGTAGAGGAGTGTACTACATTCCCACGTTTTACCAGTTTTACTTTTAAGTTCTATCGTATCATGGAATATGGGGCGAGCGATGTACGACTTATATCACATAAAATGTTACATAATAAATAAAAATGAACCAGTGTGTGTAATCCTTAGAACTCAGGTAACAACTACTCCTTGTACAGGAGCTTGTGATTTATCCCACAGCTGATATTAGATTTTTCTTACATATGTATGTAAACATACCAAAAACGTATATTTATAAACCTTGTATTAGTTAATAATAGGGAAAATATAAAACAATTAAAATAAAACAATGTTTATCTATCCTTCAAATTTATTTATTTACATTGAATTATCGTCAAAATTCATATTATTATTTACGGAAAGTTCATGTTATAATATTATACCATAATATAATGAATGGGGCACAAACAAAGTATAATGACACTATTTAGGTGAATCTAATCACTTTAACGTCACAATTATATAATAAAATAAGTACAATCGGTTAAAAACTGCTATAACCGTGTATGTACATATCTTAGTTTTTGTCGGGAAACCAGCTACTGGTCGGCTGCGGCAGTAGCGTCCCTTGTCGCTCTTTCATTTTTATTTTCACGGTAAAAAAGAAAACATTATAATTCACCAGTGACAGAAACGTCAATATGAATGTTATTTTATTTGAAGTAACCGTACCTACTTACTAAAAATATATTCTTATACAATTTTATTAGATATAAATATTAAACATTTAATATATCTTATAAGAATATCTAAAAGTTCATCCTTCTGTTGCCCTTACCATCATCTAATAAATTTTGAAGGTCTCTAGTTTTAAGCTTGAGCACTAATATATCATTCACGTAAGATAGTAATTAAAGCATTTTTCACTACAGCTATATTGATGTGTTTTTTTTTTTTTTTTTAGGTTTCAAAATATACCTACATGTTATATAGATACATATATCAACCCGCGTTTCATACTTTTTTCATAAGTTATGTGAATGCCATACATCATTGTGTATACATTGTCATGTCCTAAAACCCCGCTTCCCGCTCCAATCCCTGGACGAAGTCTGTGAAAACAGTTGATGAATACGGACATTCATCAAGCGCAACGGTTATACAAAAATTCGCTTAGCCGTACAATTCGCTTTAACACGTACAGTCCCATTCGGTAACCTGATCCTAACAGCCAACGGATGTTAGACAAACATCCGTTAAAAGATTGGCTAACAAGTGTTTATTATATTAACATTGCATGCTAATTGTTATCAACTTTAGTTGTAATTGTTTACGAAAAATAAAATTGATGACAGAAGTGTTATTGGCTGCGTTCCAGTAAGGGTTCACAACACCCAAGACACTCATTTGACAGTTCCACATGGCGCCCACGATCGTTGTGGTCGCGGTGAAAAC
>DWDW01001149.1:0-12265 GCA_018245635.1 Mimoniades versicolor eupheme
AGCTTTTGACCCCTTTCAAAGCAGATCAATCTCGTCAGAAACGAACACAACAAAAGGAACAGGATAAAATTGTCATTTTTAACACATACGAGTGCGTATGTATATGTTCGAAGCTGATTCATTGACTTGTTTACTTTGTATACATAAAAATATAATATTCACAAACGTTTTGAGCTCACGGCAGCCTGGAGATCAAGTACCTACTGAACTTTTTTTAAACCCTTAACTGTTATACCCTAACTTTAATATATAAACGTAACTTTAATAAGTAACATCACGCCTGTAATCCCCGAAGAGGTAGGTAGAGGAATGTAGAACCCTCCCACGTTTCACCAGTTATGTTTACGTCCCACTATGGAATATTTGGTGACCCTGTTGCCATACACCGGGCACATATCCAGACTCCAAGCCACTACTAGAAAATCTAGAAACAGGACCAACGAGGCAGTGAAATAAATTTAATACTCGCAAAACACTTACTCGCAAAGCCAAATACTATATTTTCAAACTGTTTTACTATTAGTCTTTCCCTTGAACTGCAGAGAGACAGCAGATATTGATTTCGTCAAACTACAAAACCCCACATCCATTTCTGTATTTAATTTAAATATGCTTGCTTTTAATACATTCCATTACATTCCTTCAGTTGTCAATTTTATTACAAATCCTCTCAGTGACGTATGCCGCTACAGAAAATTATCTCGTGTTAATCTCCTATTAAAGAGATAAAAAGATTATAGATGAAAATAGAAGATAAAGAAGGTGCACGTACATTAGTAAATGCTTTTTACCAACGATTCATCTGCATGTCGTTGAGCAATGGGTTTAATTAAACAGCAGCGATTTCCGCTTCAACGTATCGTTGGACAACTTTGCAAAAATTTAATTGTAAGAAGAATATACAGAACAGGCGATTCCTTTTATAGACTACTGGAAATTTTGACTAAAATTTAAAAGTACAGTTGCCTGTTCCTATGGCTGCTGATACGCATTTTTTTTTAATTATACCATTTTAAGATAACTGATACTCACTGATAGGTTATGTCCTTTGTATTTTTACATATTAACATCATTTTCATCTACGCATATTTGCATCTTTGTACATATGTATGCTTTGCATGTGTGCATCATTTTATCTAACTTGTTTGCATGTTTGTTGCATGTCTGCATGGCTGCATGTTTGCATATTTACAACTCTGCACTTCCGTGTTTACAATTCCAATTTACGATGCAATTCCAATACGATTCCAATTACGATACGATACTACTACACTGAGACATCAATCCCCAAACTATCCTGAAGAATACATTGTTGCTTTGGGTTTAGTTGATGGTGCCTCTTATACACCAGAGACTGAACAGTCGGAAAAGATATTCAGAATACATTGCTTATGTGCCTAAAATAGCAAAACGTAAAAAATATTTCCATTCGATTCTTCGAACAAAATCATTCGGAAGAATTCCGGCCGTGTATACAAACAGAAGACAATCTTGCATTAATCCATCATACACATGAAATGTATCGAACTCGTATATGGAACTGGATTCAGTAATCAAATTCCAGCTAAATGAGATCGTACCCAGTTCCGATCGTGGATAGTTCGCAAACATCGTTACCGAACATATTTATGTTTGTAGCTCGTTTATCGAATTTTCACCGCTGTTGTATCCATATTATGTTCTAAGGCAAAAATAAAAACCGTGTGATTAAGAGTAAAGTTTTTGTCCCGTGAACAGTCTTTTTTTATTATCTACTTATTGTTTTAGTTTCTCAAAAAAAAATACAATAATTTAATAAAAAAAATTCATTATGAATATAAGAATGAACTTAACACAAAGAAGTGTAAGTTTAAAATACAAAAAAAACATCTCAATTTAATTCGACACCGTAAAATTTTGATACGTAAGAATTATTATGCAAAATTCAAGATTGGAAAAAATTTACATCTCTAATAATAAAATAGTCACCGACGTAAGAAATAAGGATAAATTCCAGAAATATCGCCCGGTACGTGCGGAGCGTTATATACAATATATAATCATTATATGCGCACCTTATACAACGTGTACTCACGATCACTGTCCTGGCGTAAGCTTACGATCGTGTTCGTTAACCTGTACCGGTCGGCTGGCCCGCTCATAGCTCACACGTGCACACCTTGCATACAGAATACAAGGAATCTCCACATGGCATTATTGAAACCAAATATTTACATATACGACGATTTTTGTACTCGATATTTCGTCGACGCACCATTTACGTGACATTCTAACTCATCAGAACAATGCAACACACAGAAATAAACCCGGCACTTGCGAACGTGCGCTGATTTTCTGCCAGTTCACTCCGCCCGCCTCTCGCTACTACGTCAGTGCCCGGCTAAGTTCTGCGAGTTGTACCGTCCCGGGACGAGGGCTCCGCACCGCGCCACGCGAACGTGCGACGACTTCATTCAATCTGTACCCAAATTAAAGTTCAAGGCACCGAAGCACTTCACGCGCGTCCTATGTTTAATACTATGCAAGCACAGCCACGTGTTTGTGTGTCCCACAGAATGAATATCGGCGAGGCGCGGTCCCGGGAGCGGACCCGGCGCCGCCCGCTAGCGCGCGATGTCAATTCTGTGGTCGCCGAGCAATAAACTAAATCATAGCACACAAAAGTTTTGATACATTACAATAAATTATATAAATATGATACATGTAACAATCGAAACAAATGTTTTAAGAAACATACTGATATTTAACATGTTGTGATAAAATATTTATTTTTAATAATTTATAAAACGAGAATTAGACTCATCCGTATAACGTTGTCGGCAGAGTGCACGGGTACATTGTGCACACAATGCACATACGTGGATATCATTTTCATATTATATAAAAACGTTTTTATTTTACACGGACCAACCCAAGCGTCCATTGCTATAGTCACCTCCTAATACATTGTACAAGACCACTAAATCAACACAGCGGCTACTTCCGGCGACGCTGCCTCAGCCTTAAAACCCCGGCGTTTCGTCAATTCAATTGTATATCTATTAACACGCAATCAGCAGTTATGTTCGCTTAGAGGAAAAAGAAAAACGATAAAAATGAAATCAGTGCGCGATCAACTCTTTACGAAGATAATTAATTTATTTTAAATTCAGACAATCCGTGTCTGAAGGCTAAGTTAAAGTCAAAGCAAGTTCTACCTAAAGAGATCTGATGTTATACAATTTTGAACCTTAACTGCTTCGTTTAAGGTACAAAATACGTGGTATACGATTAACAGATATAGATACGTTACTAGAAATGACCCTCTGTGATGTCGAGAAATAAATGCATGTTAGGAGTATCTTTAATGGCTTGTGAATTGTTTTTATAATTTTATTCATATTTTAATAATTGATTATTGAAAATATTACGTAAATTTACATAAAAAAGTATCATTTTTCAGCTAAATGAATTACACACTTATACAGAAATGCACTGAAGTAATGTTCTTTTGTCTCTTTATAGCAAAATTGAAACACCCACAGCAAACGAAATAAGTGACATAACACAAAATGCTAAACGCAGTAGCAGTTTCTTAAATATTACATTGTTTTGCAATACAATTAACTACATCAAATGTAATAAACTACAAGGAATAGTTTTATTTGACATAGCTGTTTATTTTCATTGACTTCCGGTTCCCGCGCAGGCAGCGACAGAGCGAGCGCGACGCATCCGGGGTGTTCCACTAAGCATTCACAACGATCACGGTCGCGACCAAGTTCCCTTCTACCGGCCGTTACCGTTCCACTAAGGCTCAAGCGTCGATATCTTAAACCCAAGTGAAAAGGATTATGGGGCGTTTAGAGCGTTGAAGTACAATAACAAATGGCGAGCTAGGAAAAATATAGTAAAGGCTCTAAAAGGTTACGTTAAAATGTGTAAATTTTAACAATAAATTCTAATAATTATTAGTTAAATTTATCTAAATTGAAAAAAATGTATAATTCAATTTTTATATATTTAATGTCAGTGGAGTATCTAATAAATTATATTCAAATAAATCATGATGTCTTTTGCGGCGATAGTATATTTGACATTGACATATTGCCATTTTTATTGCTTTGACGTTTTAAAATCTCGCTAGTTCTCGCAACGCTCACTACGAGCCAGGCCTTGCACCGGCCGTCGCGAGCGCCACGTGAGCGTGAGTCATGACGTCATTAGTGACGTTTTCACCGCGACCACAACGATTGTGGGCGCCATGTGGAACTGTCAAATGAGTGTTTTGGCTGTTGTGAACCCTTACTGGAACGCAGCCCTTATATATATATATATTGTCATACACTAATCTTCTATAAGTACCTACTAGAGTAGTCACGTTGTAACCTCAAGTATAGAAAATTAAATCAAATTATAAAATTTAGGTACTGTAGGTATTTAACTTTTTCTGGAATATTCTTAATATCATTCACGTCAATTGTTTGTAAGTAAAATGGTATTTACTGTTTCGTATCAATATTTATTGTAAAGTAGTATAGAAGTTTAGTATGACTAGTAGAGTAGAGTAGAAGTCAAGAGAGTTAGAAGTCAAGTATATTAATACTGTAATAGTATAATATAGTAGTACAATATAGTAGTATAGTAAAGTATATAGTACTATACTACTTTTAGTATAGTATAGTAATATAGTATTGTAATATTGTACAGTAATATAGTAGTACAGTAGAAACAAAGAAAAAGAAGTCACTAAGTGAAACATACTCGTTATTAATTTCACTACAAAAATCACTGTTTAAATAGTTAAACTTTTGTCATTTGACATATCACACTGCAAACAGTACAATACTTACACTAATAGTAAATGAATGTTATGGTCACCTTCTACCTATTACTGGCCTATGACTGGCCCGTTGGTGTAGTGGTCAGTGAACCTGACTGTTGCGCCAGGGGTCGTGGGTTCGATTCCCACCCAGAATAAATATTTGTGTGATGAGCACAAGTATTTGTTCTGGGTCTGGGTGTGAAAAATAATTTTAAAAAATCTATCTAAGTACCTATGAATTTATATTATGTATATACATATATGTAGTGTATCAGCCATCTGGTTACCGTACCACAAGCTCTCTTGACGTTTAGTTTGGGATCAGATGGCCGTATGTGGAGATGTCCCGAGATATTATTATTATTATTATTAATTCTTCACTGCCTCATTGGTCGAGTGAGAGTCTTGTTATAGTAAAAAGACTAATATGTTGGGAGAACACTGTATCATAACAATAAAAGTTAGTTTTACGTAAAGTATTCACTAGCAGTGACTACCTCGTTGACTCAGTGGTTGCAAGCGTAACTGCTGAGCAAGAGGTCCTGGGTTCGATCGCCAGGTCGGACAGAGTTTTATTGGGTTTTTATAGCTAGAAACTCTCAGTAGTAATCTGGAGTTGGGATTTGTGCCTAGTGTGTGGTAATAGCCTCACTTATTCCATTCCATTCCAGCCTTACTTATTTCCTTTATCCATACTTAACGTAAATGCTATCCTCCGCTGCCTACTACTTCGGTTAAATACAAGCATGATGTTAAGTAAGTATCGCCACCTAAGTAATAATAATTATTTTACTTTATCACATACATAATTGGAGTTTTAAAATATTTTAAGCCATTAGAATACCTAATATAATTCAATGAAAACAGTAAAACATTAATAACATTATTTAAATATGATTGCCAAGTTAATGTTCATTTCGTGTTCCTATCAACTCTCCCGGATCCTCCAGTTTCAACTTCCTGCCGGAAATACGCTCCTGTGCACTGAAAACTGCATCCGTTCTTTTGATATTCTACTGAAATTATAATAATACGATATTCAACATCTGTCATAATTTCGACGAGTGAATATGTACGTTTATTCATGCAAATTATCACATTCACGATTCTCCTTTCGGATGAATCATCCAATATTCGAATTACGTGTGACAAGCGATGATAAAACATGGACGTTTTTTGTGATTCCTTATTATACGTGTATGACTCTGATTTCGGTTATAGCAATTTTCGGACGAAAATTCTGATTTCAGCTAAAAATTGGCCAAACCTTCAACTCTTCAGTATCGGTTATCAGCTATGCGGGCTCATTGAAGTCCTTGATTTTACCTGATTGAATAAATAATCAATGAATATGCAGATTACATTTGATTTAAAGATAAAAGAAAAATATTGCGATCAAACCGCAGTACCTATGTTTCGGTTACAGTTCACTGAGATGTCAGCGGGAAGCCAACCCGGAAATCACTGTGACAGACAGGCAGAGTAGCTTTGCTATCATTTCTTTTATTATTTTTCTCACCTCTCACATCATTATCAAGATGTTATTATATTCTAAGATTCATAGAATCTTCTAAGGAGATCAGATTTTTGATATATTTTACTGTCGTCATATCGTTATAATACGGCTTGGTGTAACTTAGTTATTGTATTAATGCCTTCTAAGTGACGTTAAAGGACTGCTTGGATTTTACTAAAGGTAAGTGTAAGACAGTGATGTATAAATTAAAGAGGTACTGATCCATTGTCGAACAAAAGTATGGGTTAACGACTCTTCTTAAATGAAGTTCATTTAATTCGTCTTCCAATGTTATCAACCGTCGAACTGTGACCTCGTCGTTGACTTAAATGGTCAGTCACTACACGTTGTCTCCCTTCCGCTCATATGTTAATTATCCACTCTCTCGCACATTCTAGAACAACAAAATATCTTTTACACTTTCAAATTTGTCAAATATTTTATTACAAATAAAATTCACGTCGTCTCGGTGTTCATCGCACATAATATATGTATGTATGAAACAAAAGGTAGGTACTGTAAAGCCGTGGAGTCGCGAACATTGATTTCGCTTAGCTTACAATAATCCCAAGATATAAAAAGTATACCGTTCAGCCCCACATCAGCAATATGAGTAGGTACGAGAGTAATACCGTTGATTTTCTGGCTCGCTAATGGATAATCCCCTTTATATGTTTGATATATTCGTCTTGCTCAAGTCAAGTGTGTTCTGGAACGTGCGCTAATGAGGAAGAGTGGCCCATGAATAAGCAATTTTGTGTATCGATTTGTTGACAGTACACATTTATTATTAAGGTCACTGTAGGTTAGGGGGTATGTACGTGTTAGCTTACTTGAATAAATTTGATTTCAAGGTGGAGTGTTTTAGGATTTTCATCCGTTTAGGGTTTTATCTAAACTAGCCTTTTCTTTCTTAGCCCGTGACACGGTTCTATTACACGTAATTTGATAATGATGAATTAAAAATGAAAGGCGAATGAGAGAATACGCGTCTAATAATGAATCTACAATAATTATTAACGATCTTTTGCACCACGATTTATTAATTACGACCCGTATATTTTCCAAAAAATACACATTTTTTATTGTTTTGACTACGATGTTATAGTTTTTAGCTACTTCTACTGAAAACCGAGGAAAACGAGAGCCCTATTTGCAATTAACCTAAAAGCTTGCTAATATAGGTCAGTGTTTTGATTAAGGAAAGTGTTGAATTTTTGATGAGGGCGCATTTTTTTTATTTAAGTGGAACACAAGTCATCTTATTAAGACGCTTAGCCTCAAAGATATCTGCTGATATGTTCGACTTGAAGAAGCTTTAGGACTATGCTTAACATTCACGATGTTTAGAACACAAGTACCTACTGCAGACGAATTGTAACTCTATATAATTCACAATAAGGTCACCAATGGTATTTACCGATTGATATCAGTCAGTTTTGATACAAGATAAGAGGTGTCGACAAAAACTCTAGCTTCTGTTCAACAATTCTAATTGTCATGATTTTTATTAAGCTATTGAGTATTCTATTACATAATGCCTGAGTAAATTATTTTCTTTTATTCTTATTTTATTTCTTCATTCCAACTTAACGTGGTTTTGTATAGCCAAGGGCATAATATAAAGACTATGTTATAACAATAATAATATATATTTGCTCTGCTTTAACACATTATTTACGTCTGATCTTCGTATGCTGTACGTGATAACATGTTTAAATCTAAAATTATCGCACGAGTTCAACCATGTCTTAATCCAACATTTTGTATATCACGGGGCGTGTATTTCCAATGAATAATACTTGTGTCACAGCGTCAAAAAACAAAAAATTGTACCGCGACAGAGTGTCCAATTTTAATACTTTTGAATCTACATATTAAAACGTGAAAACACATCTTTGTATATCTTTTGAAGAACATGACAGAAGCGTCATCTTTAGTACATTTAATGTTTATGTAGGCTGAGCGCAGAAAGCTAAAATAATTATGTAATATACAATACAAGTAACGTAACATCACGCCTGTAGTTCTTAAAGAGGTAGATAAGGGATTGTAGGACACTCCCAAGTGTTACATCTCACTATGGAATAAGTGGTGAATATATTGCCATGTACTAACCACAAGTACAGACTCCGAGTCATTTCTAGAAAATTCCTATTAGAGAACCTAAGTTAGAAAAATGCAATAATACCCGATCCGGGATTTAAATCTAGGACTTTTCGATCAGCAATCCCGTTTGCAACCGCCAATCAACCAACTAGACTCAATATTAAAAGTACATGAAATAAAATAAATTTATTGTTTACCGTGCTACTGTCGACGTAAGAAGTTAAACATTATTGTTATCTTTGGTTTAACAAGAGAACCGAGTTGAGATTTATGGAGGTATAACCTTTGCCCTATACAGTTTAATAATGTTCAAAAATAGAATTTAATAACTTACGATTGTATGTTGAATACGGTTGGACAAATAGTACTGGTTGTTGACATTGTGTGGTGCCGTCATACATGAACACAAAACTTATTAACGATAACGACTCCGGAGCATAATGCTTTCATACATTGAAGTCGATAAAGTCAAGCTCGAAGAATCACCGTTGCACGTTCAGTTCGCGATGTATTTTATCGTGAGCGCGTTTTAACGACAACGCTTTTGCTTTGTTGTTTACAACTATACTACTGTTTTGTTGTTTCGTGTATTATGCTGCATCATCTTGTTCACTTACCTCACTTTCAATCGAACCACCTATTTCATAGTGGGACGTAAACGTCTTCGGGGATTACAGAGGGTGATGTTACTTATATAAAAAATCCAAATGCCTTTATTTCAGTATATAAGAGTGTTAACTAGAGAACTACCTAAATTAATTATGTGCCTATAAAAAATAATCTCTGCTCACTTTCATTCTTATATTTGTAAATAGATATTTGTCTTTTAGTATACTTTATAATAAAAATAAAGAAGCAAAGTACTTCAGTAAAGTAATTTATTTTTTATCGTTTTCTAGAAGCCGAATTCTCCGAGCTCCTTCGGTTCGTATTCAATTGGGATATGAAATTAACATTTTGTAAGGACGAAATTTTCTTATATTATATTTTGATATGTACGTATAGACTGTAGTTTTTTTTACCAATTTATTTGTTTAATACTTTTTGGTATCATAAATGTATGGCAGCCTGTTATTTTTATGTGAGACATGGTTATGGTTACGATTATTGAATTTTTTTTAATTACACTATCAACTTTATATGATTCTATAGTTTTTGTTAAATTCTCATAAAGTTTCGAGGAGTATCCTCAAGTCAGTATTCGCTGTAGAGGTAGGTAGAGGAGTGCAATACATCCACACGTTCCACCTGGGTAATTCTATGTCCAACCATATAATAAGGAAGGACTAAGAATAGCTGAGGCACTGGATTTCTCGCAGTTATTTGGCATTAAAAATACAGAACAGAACCGAATCGACATTTCAGATAAGTAACATATTAAATATAACATCAGGTTCTGGTACTTAAAAGTTCTTTTGGCGTAGAATATTATAAAAAAGTCTCTTGTAAAGTTCATTGGAAGACGGCAACTAATTAAATATTTTTTGTGCTCATTTAAATGTTCAATTAAACCTCGTAAGATTGTCGCTCCAGCAAAAGTTAATTTAACAGGGCTCTCCATACTTCCAGTTTTCTGGTTAAATTAGTAGTTTTTTTTTGAGCTCAGTTTCGAGCCTGAGAGCTCTCATGGAAGAGGTAAAATTCCAGAGACGGTTTTTATGACTTCAGCAGTTATCTCGGCTAGAATGTTTTTTGCGGAAAAGAATATATTTAAGAAATGTGCGCGTAACTTTTAGAAGTTATAATTTTTTAGACTTTAGCGCCAACGTTCATCGTTTGGAATTAAAGTTAATATGTTTGGAATACACCATATTTTTAGTGGCCAGATAGAACAAAGATTTTTTCTGTTATCAAAGGAGACGGCCATTTGATTTGAACGAGTCCATGCGATATCGGATCATGATCACCTGTCTAATCAATATTTAGATTTGAGATAGAATATTATACCCATGGTTTTGCTATAGTGAAACCATAAACAATAGAATCTATTATTTGTCCTTTAGCAGCGAAGTAGAGATAACTACATCCATAAAAGTTACGTTACAGGTATATGGACTGCTTAAGTATCTTGAAACATCACGCATCTCCTACCCTAAGAGGTAAGCAGAGGAGTGTAATACAGGTCCACGTTTGACCCGTAACGTGTGCGTCACGAATATTTTTATTTATTTATTGAATTAATCATTTACTGTGGTTATTAGAGAGCCGGCTTAATACTAAATGACAAATATCAATATGCAAATTTAGTAATTTACAATAAAAAATACGTGCTTAATAATTGAAAAAAATCGGTAGGTAAATAAATCATACCTTGCATAGCTGATGAAAAAATTAATTATTGTACACAAATTACTCAGGCTCCGCTCATAACGAAGCATTCTATATTTTTAATTACTTCTCGTTATTGAACTATCGGTTCAATAGAGTCTCAATTAATGAGTTCAAAGAAATCCTTTCCAGTCAACTTTGAAGCTTTTAATTAACATCGGGAAAGCGGCCGAGAAAAATATAAGTTGTTTACATTATTTTTCTTATAGTCATCATTTATATTATAAATCATAAAAAAACTAGTAATTGCTTTGCACTGCATTGATTTAAAAAGAAAATTATTAGTCCGTGGAGTATTTAATAGTGAAAAAAAAATGAATACATTTGTGCTATCGTTACTAGGCCGTAATTTCTTAAGAATGTGTCCATGGTGTACACCTGACAAGAAAACAAAATGTTTAGAGAAGATAATGGAGAATGCTATGGTGTGTAGGTTTCTTCACGATATTTTCTTCCACTGTTCCATCAAGTAGTATTTAATTTGTAAGTGCACATGACTTTGTAAAGTCGAAGTTATGAACAAACATTTGAAACCCAGCTATTCGCGGAGAGAGTTTCCAATATAAATCAATACTATGTCTCTGCTGCACATGATAAATCAAGAAGACTGCTTTAAATTAGTAAAGCGATCCACACTTCACTACGCCAGCAGTTTCTGTAAATGTAATTTCAGTTGCCATTATACCATTCATAGCAGGACAGTAAACTCAACTAGCGATGAAAAAGGTTGCACATTCCTCAGTTAGACAATATTCACGTACATGCCTCGCCGCAGAGATCAAAGCAAACTGCGGAAAGCGCCGGGAACTAAAGTGATTGCGTTTGTGTGAGAAACGCTGTAACAAGTTGTTGGATACTTTTTTTTCATGAAACAAATGTTAAAATTGCGTTACAAATATATGTGTGTTACATATGTATATTGCAAGCGTGTGGAATGTCAGTACACTAGCTCTATATAGCAGGCCCATATAGCAGCCCTATATAGCAGGGCCATGTGGCAGGGCTATATAGCAGGCCTGTACAGCAGAATTATATAGTAGCCCTATATAAATTATCGTATGATACGGTAGGTAGATGAAGTTAGCTTGCCGTTTGCTAATAAATTGTTTTCGTAGTTCGGACAAATCGTACAATAACGGCCTCCTTCGTGTGCTGGAGGCAGTGGTAAAGAACACAGAAAAATTAGGAATTGTAAAAAAGGTTTACCGATACGATGGAAAATTACTGTACCTACTGCATATCCGCAAATATGAATAAAAAAGAAATAAAATTCAAACAATGAACTGAATTTGGAAATTCTCAATTAATGTTGTATAACCCGATAATAATAAATCATAATTATACAGTGACATTAAATTTAATTAATTTGATTGCACTTAATTATTAATTTTATTCATTAATATCATTATGGAAATTCACAGTATTTACTCAGCTATGGCTTATTTAATTTGGCTACTTTAAATGCATTACTGACTGTTCAATGATCATTGTACGTTGAAAAAGAACAA
>DWDW01001150.1:0-12262 GCA_018245635.1 Mimoniades versicolor eupheme
AGCGCTGCTGTGTTCTGGTTTGAAGGGTGTGGTAAGGGAGACATACTTTTTCGAGGCATTCCACCTTAGTCCTCAGGCGTGGCGGCGCATCTGTGGTCGATCTCAGATTGAAATCTAATCTTATCTGGGGTTGATTACAAATGTCCATGGGCGGCAGTAACCACTTAACATCCGGTGGACTGCATGCTCGTCTGCTACTTCCATATTATTTTAAAAAAAAATTCGGCGTCTATATAAAAATCTGATTAAATGAAATTATTGCAGATTTTGTAAAGTAGGCTTGAAAAATCGAATATATCTACAACTAAATTGCCTGACAGGTAACGGTGCCACTTTATTGAGAACAACCTAGCTATATATAGCACTACATTGTATTAAAAAAACATATAAATAATAGATTTATAAATAAAATACCTAGATTTTTTTATAAATATGTTTTATATGTATTACTTATAACATCTTTTTGAACCGATTGTAAATTATACTGTGAGTATGAACCAAAGATTTCCAGTTCTGACAATATTAAAATATTGTGATTGTCAATTTGACTTTTGACATTACGGTTAAAAAAGATCTTAGTTCGCGCGCGAAAATTCTGTTATTACAAGTGTCATTTGTTGAATAAAATACTAATGTAAAGAGAGTGTGAACTGCATATTAAAAGTAAAAGGGTAAGGCAAAATACTTTCATATACACACTAATATCAGTTATTATTGTTATACCTTGTTTTAATGCCATAACAATTTCGAACTTGTCAATGTGTTTTAATCATAACATCCTAGGCTGGTCGACATCGACTGACAGAGACAGTGTTACCAACATAACATTCTTATAAATGTCTTATTACCCTGCTTTTACGAAGCGTATGTTTCGCTGTTTTTATGTATTGATTCCATGTTTCTAATTAATATTTATCATTCTAAGTACATAATGTGGGGCAGAAAATGTGTTATAAGTGTCTATGTTAATATATGCGTCTAATATATAGTGTTGTGCTGACAGTCCAGGTGTGTTGTATTTGATGACGCTGGGTGTGCTTTAGTAAAAATGGTTACCTCCAATAAACAGCCTGACAAAAAAATCGTGAAAATGGCTGAGCAAAACGGTGCAGTTGTCCCGCAAAGAACACTTTTAGGAGAAGTTAACGAACACATAACATGTCCGTTATGTAGAGGCTATTATATAGACGCTACAACGATCGTCGAATGTTTACATTCCTTTTGTAGAAGTTGTATAATTAAACATTTGCAAGTGAAAAGCTACTGTCCTGTTTGCGAAATGATGATTAATTCAGCAAAACCAAATATAAAATTGGATAAAGCTTTGCAAGACATTGTCTATAAACTAGTACCAGGACTATTTCAAAGAGAAATGGAACGTCGGCAACAGTTTTACGCATCAAGACCTGGACCTGCAGCTTCAGCGACTCCTGAACAGAGAGGAGAAGATACTGAAAGAATTATTTTTAGCCCAGAAGATGTTATATCTTTTTCACTGGAATATGCAGATGTGACTGATGGTGATAGTATTTCTAGCAAGTCTTCTGACAGCAATGAGAGCCAGGCACAGCCTGCAGGCTCAAGAAGGTACCTTCAGTGTCCTGCTGTAGTAAACATAAGTCATCTTAAGAAATTTCTCAGTATGAAATTTGATATTGATAGCACTCAGTTTGCTATAGACATATTGTATAAGAAAGTACCGTTACCAGACTACTACACTTTAATGGATATTGCTTATATATATAATTGGAAAAGAAATGAGCCAATGAGATTTTTCTATCAAATAATTGATTATGTTGCTATTCGTAATAGACTTTTTGATATCAATAGAAAGAGTTCACACTTCCCTGATAGAAAGTCTAGCCCAGCGTCTATTGAAGACACTAATGCTAGTAGTCCCACCCCAAATTTAAATGATCATGGATCTGAGGCATCTTCTGGGACAGATAGCCCAATGCCAGAAGAAAGTACTGTGAGCAAATCTACTGATACTCTGAAGAAACCTGATGTCCTTAAACAGAATGAACATGCTGTTATTCCAGAAAGTTCCAATGCTACAAAAAATGACAGTTTGCCACAGTTAAAAAAGTGTGATGACGAAGTAGAAAAATCACAATTTTTAATTTCATTTGAATTAACAGCAAAAAATAATTCTACTAAATCTTCACCAAGTAAATCTAACCTTGATGATACTACAACTGTAAGTGGTGTTAGCTCTTTAAAGAACCAAAACAATTTATCTAAAAGTGATGAAAATTTAAAGCGGAAACAGCAAGCTCCAACAACTATGCCTGAAATGAAAAAATTGAAAGTGGAGTTGGAGAAAACCAAACTTCCGAATGTTTCTAATACTGAAATGGGTAATAATGTTGACAAACCAATGGAGAAAGCCAATGAACTACCTGAAATAACTAAACAAATAGATAACAGCAACTCAAATACAAACAGTAAATCATCATCAGTAAACAACACATCTACATCTATGCCTCCTCCACCTCCAAAGGAAGCAAAACTGGTTCAAAGTGTAAAGCCACAGATTGCAGAGAATGCTGTTTCTAAAGGAAGTACTCTTGGGGCTAATAATGTTGTTACGCCCAAACAAAAACCAATTGAGACTGCAACACAGTCTTCATCTACAGCTCAAAAGACAGTTTCACCTCTCAAACTTCAAATCCCTAAACAAGACATACCAGTGGCACATCCTAAACCTGCGGAAATTAATAAGCCCACAGTGAAAAAGATGCCAGATTTACGACCAAGTGGACCAATACCTCAAACGTCAAAAGCTCAAACACTGGGAAAATTAAGACTGGAACTTCTAGCAAATAATGATACAAACATAGATCACAATAAGTTATTGAGCCAAATTAAATCAAGTCTTTCTGCACCTATTCCGAGTGGATCTTCTGGTGATCCTCTGAAATCATTATTTGATTCTTGCAAAATTAATATTCCTCCCTCATTGTCAATTACATTAACTGATCAAAAATCTGAACCTAGAAGTCCCTGTGATCTTTCTAACGTAGATCAAAAAAAGATCATGGTGAATAAGAATCTCACTTCTGCAAGTAATGCATCTGCTCACAAAGCTCCAAGTCCTCCTGTTCACAATTACATTGAAATATTAAAATTACCTGACACAGATCCAAAAAAAACTAAGATGGAAGGTGACGTAAAGTTTAATACTGCAAGTAAAATTGAAAACAGTGCAGGCCAGTTAAAACCACCAAGTAAGCCACCTGAGACCTCAGCAAAAGGACCAGTGCCTAATTTGAAACCGATAGCAGATACCAAACTGGGCAAACAAGCTGGTACTTTCCCTGCACCTATCACTTTTCAGCAAACTTTTGAGCAGCAATTGCAGTCAATGCAATCTGACAAAAAATCAAAGTTGTCTAAAAATAAAGCTCAAGTTCCAAAGCTAGTTCCCGCTACTCCCAAAGCATTTACTGCTGTAAATAAACTTAATATGGCTAATTCAAAAGCTCCACCAATGAATGTTCCCCTAGCAGAGCAAAAATTAAGTACAGCTCTAGATTTGTCTACTCCTCATAATGTGCAGAGTCAACTTGGTCCACAGCAGACTAAAGCATTTGAAACCATGCAAACTATAGCTAATTTGGCTAAAAAGCAAAACATTCCCAACAAGTTGCTTCCATTAGCATTATCACAGGGTAATGTTTTTCCTAATTTATCCCCAAGACCTTTAAGCGCTGGTGGTACTCCTCCTTTAAGAGTACCTATGGCTACTGGAATGGCTCAGCCAAAAATGGACAAGACTAATGGTTCACAAATGATTGCCATCAGACAAGATGCACCAAATAAAGTTAACCTTAACATCCCTCTTAAAATTGGTAACACAAACCCTACCGTACCAGCGTCAATCTATTCTATGGTGGCGCAAAGTTCAAATTCTATTCCAACTTCAAGATCGCAAACTCGTTCACCCAGCTCATCTCCAAAATTAGTGATTGCTGAAGATAAGCAAGTTGTAAATGTAATGCCAGATCACAGCATCAATCAGTCTAATCAAATTACTAGCACACAAGCTTCCATAATGAATCCACCTAAAAGTGATTCACCAATGGCTTCACCTGGACCTTCTAAACCAGGGCCTAAACCTATGAAGCCAATGATACCAGTGGTTAAGATGCCAGGTATACGTCAACCTATGCCCCCTGCAATGAAACCAAACCCACCAATGGCAAGTCCTGCAGATTACATCACACAAAGTCAGATTCTTTCGGCTCAGCATGCATTGTTGAGGCATCAAATGGATTTACACGGAATGCGTTTTCAAAATCCATGGTTAAAAGCTCAACAACAGTATGATTTATTAAAAAACATGTCAAGCATCTCCCATCAGGCACAGAATGATTTTAACAAAGACAAACAATAGAAAGTGTATTATGAATGGATTCATTTTGTTCTTTGGTGTATCTAATATTAGACATTGTACATGTATTTTTATTTGAATTTGTGATGAATAATATGACAAAAAATGTACTGTGCAACTTTATGAGTTGATAATTTATACAAAAGTTGTGTATATATAACAAATTATGTAACAATGTTTCAAAGCATAATGCAATGTGAATCGGAATGAATTTTATTCAGTTTAAATGACCATATTGAAAAGAATTTGGCACGTTTTATTTATTTATGGATAATATTTGTATTTACATATTTTTATGTAATGAAGTAACTAATTTATATGCATAAAATCTATGTTATTAACTTTTTGTTTTGATTTATCCACTGAGGGTTTAAAATAAGAAAAGATGTGAATAAAGTTTTCTACAAAGTAGTTTGTTATTTCTTTTATACCTGTGCAGCTGTCAGTCAAGTAGTTTTATTAATGTATGTACTATGCATTTTGTTAAGTGTCATGTATTAAACAAATTTATAAATTCCCAAATTATTTCTTTCCTCAGTAAGTGAATTGAGATGAGATTGATTTTTTTTTAAGACTTCTTAGTATATTTCTTTATTAACATTACCATATATTTCCTTTTACCAAATTTTGGGAAGTTTTTATGTATTATATGGTTATTTTATATCTTAAATTCTTGAATGGTATAGTTCTTTGATATCTCATAAAGTCACAAGCATCAATGGAAATTATGTAGGTAATATTTTTGATGTATTTAATTGCGTTATTTGGAAATACACTATGTACATTAATCAGAAAAGATTTATTTTTCCAGATGGCTGAAATTCAAGCAACTATTCCCTTCAAATCTCGCAAGAGAACGTATGTAAACTTGAAGAAGGAGAAATGTAATATAGAAAATGAAGACTTTTTAAATATAATGACAAATGAAAGCAAGCAGTGTATTGAAGATGAAAGTAATTATTGATAGATTAATAAAATACATTAATAAAAGAGTACTAAACTCCTCTGCCTACCCCTTCAGGGAAATACAGGCGTGATGATGTTTTTATTAATTGATTAAAATCTTGATGACTTAATGTGTCTTATGTATTCATTTATCATTTCAGACCCAAGTCAAGCGGCAAAAGTTCCAAAGAAAAGTAAAAACTTGAGACACTGTGAACCTGAAATATTAGAGTAAGTGATAATGTCAGTAACATTCAAAGTTTAGTATTTAAATATAGTCATGAATTGTCAGTTTTAGCTTTAGTTATTTTTTTCTTTTTTATTCCAAATATTAACTGGTTGAGATAGTGCCACTATGCATTAAGTCCTCCTTTTTTATAATCTACTTAGTTTTAGATTGTTGAATGAAGCGATAATATATATTTCATCATCCCAATTGTGTCCTCATGTCTGAAGGTTGGGTCCCCCACAAGCACCTTGCACGTTCCTATGTGCAAGGTGGACTCCTACTGGAGAATTCCTATTCTCCAGGAATTTCAGAAAAGGGTTTTGTGAATTTCCTTTTGAGTTCTTCAAACTATGCTTCTCCAGATGAGTCCAACCATCGAATCGGCTCTCTCTCGCTGAATATTTTATACAGCGTGTGTGTAATTTATGTAATTTGTAATATCGGAAATTTGAAGAACTCTGTTAGAAAAATAAATACTCTGATAAACTTCTACATAATTGTACACATGAAAAAAAAATTTTTTGCTATGTATGAAGCATGTTGTCGTTTGACATAGTTATCAATACCACTTGTATAAGTAGTATTAACAACTATGTCAAAGCTAGTATTTCATGATTTTTTACTGTATTAATTTTCTTCTGTATACAATTTTTTTACAGTAATATGGAAATTAGGAATGTGGAGAGTGCAAAACCATTAACAAGTCGGGAGAAAGAGATAGAGTGGTTAGAACATTTTTTAACTGATCATCTCGACAACAAGAAATCGGCATCATTGTATATTTCTGGTCAACCTGGTACGGGAAAGACAGCCAGCCTGTCATATATTTTAGGAATTCCGAAAGTAAGAAATAATAACAAACAGTTTTTACAATATATTTGTTTGTATACATGTTCATACATTTGATAGTGACTTTTTGTGTAACTTTTGACTGGTTAAAACTTTTATCATACATTTTTATTTTACATTGTGTATTTCACGACAAAAAAACAGGATTTTGAGTTGTGACGATGTTTGCGAGAAGCCTCTGTCCAGGACTGGATGGTTTTAACGATATTAAACCATTTAATATTATTGTACAGTTACGAGTACTATAGCACCAACATGCATATACATTTCAGATAAAGGAAGGGTACAAGCAAGTGTATATAAACTGCACTATGATGAAATCTGCAGCTAGCATTTATAGTAGAATATGTAAAGAACTAAAAATATCTACCACTGGAACCGCAGAAAAAACATGTCTCCATGCCATTGAAAAATATTTACATAAAAATCATAAGATGATGTAGGTTACAATGTCTTTGGTTTTTTTTTCAAATTCAATTATATTTATATAAAATTTCGTTCCTTTTATAAAAAGTTCATTTTATAAATTGATTATATTTAGTTTGTTTTTTAATATAAAAATTACATTTCTAAATTCAAATTATATAACAAATAACTATATTTTATACTTCTAATTATCTAAAAATTTATTATGTTTTGCAGTCTTTTAGTTTTGGATGAAATAGATCAGTTGGCCAGTAAGAAACAGTCAGTATTGTACACAATATTTGAATGGCCCAGTTTAGAGAATTCTGGTATAGTGTTAGTAGGAGTGGCTAATGCTTTGGACCTGACTGAAAGAACTTTGCCACGTTTGCAAGCCCGCTGCGCGCTCCGACCGGCCACTCTGCACTTCGCTCCGTACACAAAGCAGCAGATCATAGATATATTCACGAGTGTGTTGGCCGCTCAAGACAAGGGCAATATATTTTCACCTGTGGCGTTACAAATGTTAGCCGGTATGTGAAAGTGTGATTAATTTTAAATCATTGTTCTACAAGAAAATTATGATAGTCTGTGATATGCAATATAAACAATTATTGTTTATTGTACATCTCAAGAAAAAAATTTCATAAATTGTCTAAGAATAAGAAATTATTTGTGAAATTCTTGAGTATAATCCCAGATCGTATAATATTGGATTCTTCCAACTTAAAATTTCTAGTAATGACTACTGGATTTATGACTGGTATATATACTGCACAATAGGCTTGCTCTTGTTTTTAAATGCAATGGTTCTATGCAAAATATATTTTGAGTATAATATTCAGTGACTTAACAATATACGAATTTTTCAATTTTTGCAGCAAAAATTGCTGCTGTATCCGGTGATATGAGACGGGCGTTGGATATAGGACAAAGAGTTATGGAGCTCGCTAGACGTAAGAAATTCTCAGAGAACCGTTGTATTGAGTCCATGATGAATGATTCCAATGTAACCGTGGAGCTGAAACAAGTTCTAGAAGTTTTGAATGACGTTTATGGAGGTTCTAAGAAAATAGAAAATGAAGTGGACGAGGAATTACCCATGCAACAGAAGTTGATACTATGCAGTATTATATTGATGTTGGATAAGGGAAAGAACAAGGAAATTGTTATGGGAAAACTTTACGACGTGTACAAAAAGTGAGTTATTTTTGTATATAAAATTTTTAATTTAGAATGAAATGTGTTACAGTGAAAGCATGCTGTATGTGCCATCTTGCTTTATTGTTTTTCTTATTTTTTTTATTAGATCTTCTTTAGCTAGTTAAAGAGAGTGTAGGCCATATGTTGCTTTGCATATGTCTATATATATAAGTATTATATTTTTTAGTATTATCAAATAAAATATTTTGGAAAAACTCAAATGATATCATATTCAAAAAGCAAATAATTGAATACGTCATGAACATTTTAAAATTGTTCATTTGTTTGCTCGTTTGCCTATCCATCCACTTTCCCCCGTCACAACGTGAAACGCTGACGTGACAACGTAAAAGTTATAAGATAGAGTTTTTCAGTTGAAAGCCTAAATGAACTCGGATGCGTAATTGCTTATTCTGTGGTGGAATCTATGCGGGTATTAGTGGTACTGAGAGCGTGCGTGCGGCAGCGTGGCGCGCTCGCGCAACGTGGCGGCGCTGGAGGCGGGCGAGGCGGGCGCGGCGCTGGCGCTGCTGGCGGCGCGCGGCGCGCTGCGGCGGCGCGGCGCGGGCCGCGCGGCGCGCCTGCTGCTGCGCTGGGACGCGGCCGAGCTGCAGGCGGCGGCGCGCGACCGCCCGCTGCTGGCCGCCATCCTCGCCGACGCCGCGCGCCTGACCGCCGCCTGACCGCCACCGGACCGCCACCGGACCGCCACCGGACCGCCACCGGACCACCACCGGACCACCGGCTACCTTTGTACTGAGACCGGTTGTACGTTGTGAGAATAGTACTCTTACTTTAGTATTTTTACTTTATTTCATTAGTTTTATCATTTGATTTTCTCTACTTCGTATGTATGAAAAAAAATTTAAATTTCTAACTGTGTAGTTGCCTGAACGAACTAATATTTTATGAAATTGTGACATTGTACGAAGGCACGCACACATTGACATTAACCTGCTATGTAAATTAGTTGAATTAATATAGTCATACTTTAATTTTACAGCTTAATGTTATCTAGTTTACAAGTACAATAAAAACGTGTACAATCTGTGTTGTATTAAGTAGAAATATTACAACTCGACACCATTGTGCAAAAACCATTCTTTAACACCTTTATAATAATTGTAGACTCACGATTTTCATATACCATATATCAAAATTTGACGCACTGAAATTTTACATACGATAAGTAGATACTAAATTTTCATTTCAGACTTTCATCCAGACTTTTTTGACATATTGACCAATGTTATTTTTATTGTTAATTTCAAACACTTAAATAAGTAGTCCCTTTTGATGTAATATACTATGACTGTGTCAATTCACAAAACTAATTTTAAATAAAAGTAGGTGTAATATTTTAATATTCAAATAATTGTAAAGTACTTATACTATTTAACATATATTTATTGACATTTTTAAATATTTCTAATAATGATAGTGAATTAGCACTAGGGATTTAATCAAGTATTATATAAGTTTTTTGAAATCATTCATTAACTATTAAAATTCGGCTAAGTTAGGTTTCATTTGTAATGTTTTTTTTTTATAGAAATCATGACTTTCTGACTATGTACCGTGTATTAAGTTGTTAAGTGATATTTGAAAACGATATCATTGTATTGAATTAAGGTTCATAGTTCATGAGTGTCGAAGTATCCAACTGCTACCTGTAATATAAAATGCGGCACTGTATATGAATTTTCTTGAAAATATATTTCTTCCATTTTGAGAGGTGTGATTCACTGTATTGTTTATTCTTGAGAAGTATGAACAGACTGTCATTGGGTATTCAAGACTTATGTTTGGTGCACAGTCCGTGACATTGCTCTGATCACATTATAGTTGATGGCTTACAAGGTCAGTTTGCTGTGATATGACAAAATTCCATCATCATTGTTTTATCAAATAACAAAGTGTGTCACTTGCTGTAAATGTATTAGGCAGGATCATGAGGAAACAAGGAGACCTTAGATTTTTTCATAATTATCTCTAAAGAGATTTATGTGACATGTAGAATATGCAATTCACATTTAGCCAATGTTATAGACTGTTCTACATTGTTATCATTGTGAGACGTCTGTGTCGTGTCTTGTAAATACAAAAATTGTTAAGTGAGTTGATTTTGTATACTCTTACGTAAATGCATTTGAAACTGCCATATTGCACTCGTGATCTGTTGCAAACCAGTGTCTGTAAGGATATTTGACACTCCGCACTCTCTGCTTACCCCTTGAGGGGGGGCCATGACGAGGTGGTATAATATCGGTGGCTTATATTGTTTATCTTTATAACACTTTCGACATCCCACGTATTGTCATATTGTCATTGTCACTTGTATCTAATATTTGTTCCGTGTTAAGTTTATTATGTGACGTTCGCGGCGAGGTACGAAATAATAAAAGTGAAATTGTAAACGTTTAGGTAATATTAAAAGCTTTGTTATGTTTCGTCTCTATTGATCTTCGTATTGTTTGTAATGTTGAATAACTGTCACGTGCGTGTACGACCCGTGCGCGATGACGTCACACCGGCGTGTCCGTGCGGCGCGAAAAACAATTACTAGCTAATTTTATAGTTGCATAAGAGATTGTTAGCAACAATATAATTCTTTTTGAGTTGGATAAGGTCTCAATTCACCACGCACGGGTTATATGTTTTAAATGTATTGATATTGTATTTATATGACTGCGTAATGTTGGATTGTTATTACGCTTCATGCTTAATGTTTTACTTCCATTTTGAATATTGTGTCTGATTCAACACAACCGGGATGTGTTATTGATTTTAACGTTAAGAAATTACGTACTGCATAATAAGCATTTTAAGTTTTATAATATTTATAGATTTGTTTTAATATTGAAACAATGTCATAAGCGCGTATGATTACAGCTAGGTTTAATACTGTCCATATTGTAAGCATTGCTAGGCGGAATGGCAGCGGGAGGGGAAGCGCATTCCTCCCACGTGCCAAGTTGTTTTCTGCGTGTTGCAAAGTATCATTAAACATACGGTTTGCACTAAGTTGTTTTCAAGTATTTCACTAAGCATTAAGTTTTATGTTGGCATAATTTATTAGTAAAACATACATTAATTAGGAAGCTGAGGTGGTTTGTCGAATCATAATTATTTGTTCAATTTCAATCATCTACAATAATTTAGATAGCAAAGTTCGTAAGTATGCTCTTGCTTACTGCAGTAGTGAACCTAGAAAATATGACTCATGTAATTGTTTTAAAAGTAATTACATGCACTAAAAATGTTTTATGTAGCGAACTAATTGTCTTTTTCTTACCCACCGTGAGATAAAGCTCTATGTACCCATTGTTTTACTTTCGCAGCAATTAAAACTTGTAAATCTATTTGTTTTTTAACCAGTGGCCGACTCTCGAAATATGAATTTCGAACAATTTAGTCTTTTAGACTTGAATTTCACTGGCCCATAGTCGAAGGGGACCGTTGCCACATATAACTTATTTTGAATAGCATTTTGAGTTGTATGTCCTTTAACCAACATATAAATTTGTATACAGAAAATATAGACATTCCAAACGCTAAAATTTGCTTCGCGCCTTTTGTTTTGCATATAAAAATTTGTACGTTAGTTAGAACTCCAATGTGCTTTTAAAGTGAAGTGTATGTCATTTTCCTTCTGTTTAATAGAATTTTGGTATTAATGTTTTTGTCTTTTACCAATAAATGTACACTGAAAATTAGGTTGTAATTATTATCCATACCTACCTGTAAATGTAATTAAACATATGTAAATGTAACATCACGCCTGTAATCCCCGAGGTAGGCAGAGGAATGTAGAACACTCCCACGTCTCACGAGTTACGTTTACGTCTCACTATGAAACAGATGGTGAGCCTATTGCTATACGCCGGGCACATATCCAGACTCCGAGCCACCATTAGAAAATATAATAAGAAAAATTTAGTAATGCCCGAGCCGGACCCGGAAGTTTTGACCCAGGACTCGATCGGCAGTCGCACTTGCGACCGACACGACCAACGAGGCAATCGGTATTTCTAGTAAGGCGTAACGAACTCGTATCCTAGGAGCTCAAGCCAGTGTCGCCTGCCTCTGGTGTACAGTTGGGAGACATGAGGCTCGGAGCGGCGTCCAGCCGATCGCGGTGGGGCGCAGTCTGCCCAGTAGAACCCAGGCACAGCGACAAGCTCTACGTCGACAAAGCACTGCTCGTCCAGCTACTGCCCAGGCGGTGCGACAAG